>ML375744.1:152904-171011 GCA_005239525.1 Nicotiana knightiana
GGAAGACCATTTCCAGCATCTCTCTACTACTTTTGATATTTTACGCAGGTATAATATGAAGCTAAATCCAGAAAAATGCGCTTTTGGAGTGCAATCAGGTAAATTTTTGGGTTTCCTTGTATCGAACAGAGGAATAGAGGTAAACCCCGCTCAAATTAAAGACATAGAAGAAATACCTGATATTTTAACAAATAAAAAAGAAGTTCAAAGACTAACAGGGAGAATAACAGCTTTGGGAAGATTTATTTCTAAGTCTTCCGAAATTTTTTTGAAATTCTTCTCAGTTCTCAAAAGCAGAATCAGTTCGAATGGACTGAAGAATGTCAGCAAGCCCTCAAGAATCTGAAGATTTATCTATCAAAACCACCGCTGCTTTCAGAGCCAAAAGAAAGGGAAAGATTGTACATCTACCTGGCTGTTTCAAAAATTATTGTAAGTGCAGTACTGGTAAGAGAAGAAAAAGGTAAGCAATCACCTATCTACTATGTAAGTAAAACTTTGCTAGATGCTGAAACTAGATACCCACATCTGAAAAAATTAGTCTTAGCTTTGATAATGGCATCTAGAAAATTACGACCATATTTTCAATATCACCCAATCACTGTTGTGACTTCATATCCTTTAAGAAGTATTCTGCATAAACAAGAATTGTCAGGAAGATTAGCCAAGTGGGCCATAAAATTAAGTGAGCATGAAATAATTTATCAGCCTAAGACTTTTTAAAGGTGCTAATCTGGGCCTATGGATCCTATTCACTGATGGCTCCTCAAAAGGTGCCGGCTTAGGCATAGTGTTAATATCACCCACGGGTGAAAAGACACGGAAAACTATCAAGTGTTATCCTATAACTAATAATGAAGTAGAGTACAAAGCTGTTATTGCAGGGCTTGAACTCACGAGAACTCTCAATCGAGCAAATCGTGATCAACAACGACTCCCAACTAGTAGTAAATCAGATGCACGGGACTTACATCGCTCGAGAGACTCGAATGCAATAGTATCTTGAAAAAGCACGATAACTCGTGAGATAATTCAAAACATGGAAGGTAATGCAAATACCTAAAGCGGAAAATGCAGAAGCAGATGCATTAGCTAACCTCGCAGCAGTCACAGAAGTAACAAACAAAGACAATGCAAGTGTCATCCAACTATTCCACTCAATGATCGACCAGGATAGGAATGAGGTAACTTTCAACAACTTAACCTGGGACTGGAGAAACGAAATTCTTAATTTTTTGCAGTATGGTACCATACCTGAAGACAGGAAAGCAGCACAAGCACTTCGCCGCAAAGCTGCACGGTACTGCCTTATTCGCAACTCACTTTATCGAAAGATGTTCGGAGGACCCCTAGCTAAATGCCTCGGACCTAATCAAACGGAATTTGTGATGAAAGAAGTCCACGAAGGACACTGTAGAAATCACTTAGTGGCGAGATCCTTAGTGAAAACACTAATCAGAGCTGGATACTATTGGCCTAAGATGGAAGAAGAAGCCTAGAACTTCGTATCCAAATGCGACAGGTGCCAAAGGTTTGCCCATAACATGCATCGACCGGCGGAATTATTGCACCCAATAGTATCCCCATGGCCTTTCATGAAATGGGGTATGGACATAGTGGGACCTCTTCCCACAGCTAAAGGACATGTACGGTGTTTGCTCATGCTAACCGACTATTTTACAAAATGGGTAGAGGCAGAAGCGTTCAAACAAGTGCGAGAAAAGGAAGTTAAAAGCTTCTTATGGTGAAACATAATATGCCGCTTTGGGATACCAAAGGAGATCGCGTGCGATAATGGCCCATAATTCATAGGCTCGCAAATCACAGAATTCTTCGAAAGTTGGCAAATCAAGCGGATCACTTCAACGCCATACCACCCCGTGGCTAATGGTCAAGCTGAGTCAACGAATAAGGTCATCATCAATAATCTAAAGAAGCGGCTGGATAAAGACAAAGTAAACTGGCCTGATGAGTTACCAGCGGTACTATGGGCATATAGAACAACTTCAACAACATCCACGAGAGAAACCCCGTTCGCACTTGTCTATAGCTCAAAAGCCTTAATACCTGTGGAGATTGGCGAACCAAGCATAAGGTTCGCAACATCCATGGAGGAAGCAAACGACGACAAATTGAGGACCAATCTGGACCTGCTCGAACCACGGAGAGAAGCAGCACTGATACAGATGTCAGCTAAAAAACAAATCATAGAGCGTTATTACAACCGTAAAGCTCATCTCAGGTACTTCAAGATTATCCGAGGCATAGCTAGGAAGGGCTCCTATGAGTTGGAAGCTATGGACGACAGAGTTCTACCAACAAGCTGGAATGCCATCCACCTAAATAAGTATTACTTCTAAGGAAAAGAAATACCCCCGGTCAGGTATCACACGTTCGATTTTATTTTGAACATTTAAAAATTTTACTAACTTTTTTAGATGATAGACATAAAGCTAACCCATCACCAGATGATGATATTAGACCTGCAAAGACGCGAGGAAATAACACAATTCCCGCTCTAGGGTTACACTTTCTGATGGACGTTTTAAAGGGTTAAGCAGTCATCATCTAAAAAACTATATACCTTCGAGTACGGAATGTTTTTCCTTTTCAGGAAAAGGACCACAGGGAAGGAATAATCAACTTGTCGAGATCTCATTCTTCAAAGCTCAAACACTTGGGGGACTATACAGTATGGAAGGCTAAGACGAAGCAAAGAAGACTATCAGAATGTTAAAAGCTCGAGCCTGAAGACCAATCTACCCAACGAGACAAGTGATACGAGCAGAATCAAAAGAGATCAAAAGATTCATCCAAATACAAAGCCTAATGCAAAAATGCAAAAAACCTTCGAACATGTTCAGGTTGAAAGGCAAATTATTAGTCACGAGGAAGAAATGTACATCTTTATACTTATTCAAAATTGTGGTAACAAAAACAGTTAGGAGTAAAATATCATCATCAATGTACTCATTCAAAAACTGTTATGATTAAAAACAGTTACGAAATCTTTGTACTCATATAGAAAACTATTATCAAAATAAAACAGTTATGGATGAAAGATCTAAATCCTTGTATTTGTTCAGAAAACTGTTATCAAATAAAACAGTTACAAATAAGAAAACATTTCCCTCGTACTTATTAGAAAACTGTTCCCAACAAAAGCAGTTGTGGGTAAAAACCCCAATTCTTATAACAATTGTTACTAAAAAACAGTTGCTCCCTTGTAATTACTCGAAAAAACTGTTACATACAAAAAACAATTATGAAATACAAGTGTATATCAAATCTATTAAAAGAAAACAGTTGCAACATGAGTTTTAGACGATAATCAAACACATGTAAAAATTTGTGAAAGTTCAAACAAAAAAAATCTTTCCTCTGAAACATTCTTAAATATGTGAAAAATTCCTATCACTCTATTGCATTATTACACCTTTATGAAGTTGAGACGTCTTCTTCATTAAGTGTCGATCAAAAAAGGGCCCTCTTCCATAAATTATGCCTACTACAAAAAGGCACACATTTAATATGACACCGTGCCTATTACGAAAAGATACGAGTAATCTAAAGCATTCTATATTCAAAACTCAGAGGTAAAACTAAAACCTCGAAAAATGAAGCAAAATACTTAAAGAGTGAAACAGAAACTCAACGGAAAACAAAAGTCATACTAGCATTAATATATTAAAACGGCTAAGTAAAAACTAAGTATTAACTTATACTTAGACGTATAGAATTTTTATACATTGAGGTGCCCCTAAGTTGTCATTTTGGGGACTTTAAAGACATCCAAGTTTACCCTCGATGGGACTGGGGATAACCACCAATTGAGACAAAGATAAAAAAAAAAAAGGGGTGAACTAACTTCTTAAATTTCTTCAGAGGGGGGTTGACTTCACTGGCAGAAGGAGCGGAAGCAACTAGGGATGAAGAGGCACGAGCAACAGGAGTCTCACCATCAGGTGAAGAGAGGTTATGACCTTGTTGAGCCTTCTCCATGGCTTCCTTAGTTTGATCTATTTCAGCACTAAGGTCTAAACCCTCTTGATTTATTTCCGTCAATGTGTCAAGGCGAGAACCCAACTCACCTCAACAACAGTCACCTCTTCAAGATCTTCATAATCCCTTGCCCATACTTGAAGCTTAGCCCTCAATCTGTCCTTCTCTGCTTCAGTAGCTTCATGGGCAGCCCTTAACGGTACAATCAACTCCTCCAGAGTTTGAACTTTATCTAAAGCATTATGAAGTTCCTCTTGAGTACGGGTGAGTGATTGCACAAGCTCACCTGAGTATTCCTCTTTTTGGCCCCAATAAGTTTTTTAAGTCTCTAATCTCCTCTGAGGTGCGGGATAGCTGCTCAGCAAATGAGGACTCCAGAATACTTTTGTCTTTATCAGCCTGACTGGAAGAATCCTTCTCTACTGCCAGTTCTACCGCCATGAGCCTCATCTGCCGCTTCAAGGTACTCTTTTCCTCTTCTAAGGCATCCATGTCAATCCTTAGGCTATCATATTGTGCTTTCCAGTTATCAGCATCGGCCTTCAACTCTTTTGTCTCCTGATCCGTATTTGAGATCCTCTTCATGAGCTCCATGCCTATAAGATTAATCTACAAGAAATAAACCAACTAGATATGATAAATTTCATATACGAAAATGAAAGAGGATAACCTGCACCATACCTTCAAAGAGGTATGCACAACTTCATTGGCCCATGTAAGAGCATTATGGCTGGCTAGCTTGGTTTTCTCAGTGGGACCTATCAAAGGCTTGAGCCACACTTGGAGCTCACCCATTTTCTTGAAAAGATTCCCCTCAGCTGAAACCTCTATTATGACCTGCCGTATCTCTTTGCGGGAAGACCCTACTTCCCTAACGGAAGGCATGAAAGCAGGCACATATAAAGACTCAGCAAGCACGGAGGATTGAAGAGTTGAGGAAGCCACGGGCAAAGCAACAGCAGAAGCCGTAATAGCCAAAGGAGCAGATGAGACAGCTTCTCTTAAAGAAGCAGAAAAACAACAGCCAAAGGGACATCATCAGGAGCAAGGTCAAAAACTTCATGGAACATGTAATCTACAGACTTATGAATGGGGGAATGTGAAACATCTTCGAAGGTAGAGGGCTCAACCACAGACACGGAAAGAAAAGTCATGGGTGTAGACTCATCGTCCGAAATCACCCGCCTTCTCTATGGCCTGCACCAAAGCACCCTCTTCTTCTTCTTCTTCTTCTTCTTCTTCTTCTTCTTCTTCTTCTTCTTCTTCTTCTTCTTCTTCTTCTTATTCTTCTACGGAATGAGACTCACCAATCTTCCTCTTCGAGGAAGACGAGCCAACAATAATCTCTTGGGCCTAGGCCAAAGACATCTTCGGGATAGATGAAGCAGACACCCCACGAGCAGAGAACCCTACAAAAGGGAAAAAAGTTAAGCGATAAAGAAAGAAAAGGCTCGAGTAAGGAAAGAAGCAAGAACAAAAGATTCACTTACCGTGGGTATTTACATGCCAACTGTACTTCCCATTGAAGTACTTCCAAGATCTCTCTTCTAAAGGAGCAACGGACAACAATTTTTCTACCCAATCACGGATACCAGAGACAATCTCAAAAGTACCCATGATTGCTGAGAGAAGAAGAAATAGATACGGTGTTAGTAAAACATCTCAAGTCAGAATGAGGAAAAGTAAATAGATGTGAGCTAAAGCATACTCACTTGCATGATTCCACTTCCCAGGGAAGGGAAGATTTTCTTCACCCACTAAACCAACAGCGGGTACAACAACATACCGGAGGTACCAACCCCTATCTTATCATCTCCAGGGGTTACCAACACTCTTTTGCTCCTTGCAGTCAGAGTACCTCTTGACGAAACAAGGCAGGAGAGTAGAGATGAATAAGATGGTTGAAAGTAAAAGGAACCGAGGCTAAAGAAGCTAAACTCCTAAGACATGCGACAACTCGCCACACAAGCGAACCAACTTGACCTAAGCATATATTGAAGAAACGACAGAATTCAATTATGACTGGATCAATGGGAGGTCTAAACCCTAGAGTAAAAGGGTATGTATAAACAAAAGAATATTCCATCTTGTAAGACATTATTCTTTGATTACTATTCAGAATGTATACAGGGAAATCCGGCCTACTAAAACACTCCCTACGAACAAGGGAAATCTGACCATCAGTAACAAGGGTTGGATACCTTTCGACACTCTCAAGGGAAGAAGATTGGTCTACGAGAACTTGATTGTCTCTACCAAAGAAAAACTCAGCAGGAACAATTTCATCAACTCCAGGTTCACGAAGGCGTTCACATCTACCTCTAGACAAAGACCGGGAAGCCCTAAACCTCAGAGAAACTAGAGACCTAGCGGAAGGAGGGGAAACTATCTGAGAAGAAGAAGAACCTCTCGAAGGAGTGGATCCTAGACTCCTAAGTCTACCACCCCTTAGACTCCTAATCGGAGTAGAAGATGGCGTTAAATTTTCAATATCCATTACTCTCTGAGGTTGATTTGAAGAAAACATGTTTACAAAGGCAAGAAAAATTTCTTTACAAAAGACAAAGTTAGAAAGTGTTTTGTGGAAGTAAAAGAAAGGCATTTATACTTGATGAAAACCGTCAAACATGGAAAAAAAGAAAAATGATGATGAAAAGTCATAATTGAAGGTGTCACTTCAGGACTAACGCAGCCGCAAAAAGCCGTAAAAGGCGCCGAGTAAATGCAGAACCAATCCGAGAAGGACACATGGTAAGAGCATTAATAGAAGTGACAAACGACGCCTATGATTCAGAGAAGGATACAATGTTTCGAGGTAAAGCGACGGCAAAATATTCCCTCCATAAATGAGTATCCACTTACCAAATATTAATCGATAAATATATGGTAAGTGGGGGGACTATCTGTATTGGTAAAAAAGAGTTTCACACGTAAGCCAACTCTTGAAAACTCAGCCAGTTATGTGGACACAGGAGAACACGACAGCTGGATGTGATTCTTTGAAGAGGTACGGAAAAAAGAGGCACGATTCAATAAACCCTCGAGCTCATCAGCCACGGGAAACTCAACCTGATCAAGACAGGGAAGAGACACGGTCAGAATGAATCTGGAAAAAGCTACGGGCTGATTAAAGGGCCCACAATTGATTACTCGTACGTTATGTAACCGTACCACAATTACCGTTATCCTTTGTAACGCCCCATTAATGTCATAATTAGTCATTAATGGGCAATCATAGCAAGAGTTGTACGTTATATCAAGGAATCTCCTGTATAAGGGACAGAAATACAACTTGTAAAGGCATCTAATTCTCGAATATAATCAACTTTGCTTTTCTATATTTCTGCAATATTGTCTATTACTCATTTTTCTCTATTTCCTTGACTATCAGTAACCCGTGTTCATCCTAGAAATAGCTGTAGTCAAAGGATCTAATTCTTTGGTTAAACAATACTATTCTTCTGTTAAACTTTGGATCCGGTTTGATTTAAAGGGGCAGCCGCTATGGTAAATTGGTTTCTTCAATAAAATGTTTAATATCTTTTAGGAGGCTGCCAAACATTTGCATTGAAGTCCGAGGATTCGCTATGGCTTCATGTTCGTCAAACCTTCAAGTTGTTGGTGTACCTTCACGACGTTTCAAATTCAGTGAGACTTGAACCCCAGATATTTGGCGAGAATGAAGCTCTTGAATTTCAATTTCTGACAATTAAAAAGGTCTTACAATCTCGAGGCTTCCACACCAAGATACAAAACTTTTGGTGAAGTCGCGCTAATTTGGAACTGTCGGCATATCAGAAACCGAAGTCAACTTCGAAATATCATCTGAAACTATCCTTAAGGCATTAAATTTTACATGTTGGGTATGTTTTTTGAAGTTTAGTTTCCGAGAAATCAAGTGGTTCATGATTTCGATGTCCCTACTTCAAGATACAAAACTTTTGGTGAAATCGCGCAAATCTGAAATCGTCAGTGTGTCAGAATTTAGTATTGACATCAAAATATCATCTGAAACTATACTTAAGGCATTGAATTTTTCATTTTGGGTATGTTATATATTTGGAGGTTAAGATTCCATTATATCAAACAGTTCGTGATTTCAACGTTCCTATAGCAAGATACAAAAGTTTTGGTGAAGTCATGCAAATTTGAAACCGTCGATGCGTTAGAATTTAATATTTATTTCGGACTATTATCTGAAACCATCCTTAAGGCATAAATTTTTCATTTTGGATGTGTTATATATTTGCAAGTTAAGTTTTCAAAAAATCAAACGGTTCATGATTTTGACTTTTCTACACCAAGTTATGATTTTTTTGGTGAGACTGCGAAATATGAAATTTTTAACGTGGTGGAATCTAAAGTTGGTTTCAAAAATATTATCTGGGGTGATTCTGAAGGTGTATGATTCTAAATTTTAGATATATTTTAGATATTTCAGTCTAATTTTTGAGAAATCAAACGATTCATTATTTGTACTCTCCCACGATAAAATATGAATCTTTTGTTACAAGCGCGTAAAGATGAAAATTATGCGACTAAGATAAAAGTCGGACAATGTAAAGCAAAATAGAAGCTGAAATATTGAAGCCCTCGAAGTCTCCGAGTTGAAATCTTGAAGTCCGTCAGTCTTCAAGTTGAAGTCTTCACATTTTCCACTCTTCAAGTTGAAATATTTAAGATGTCCAAGTCTCCAAGTTGAAGTCTTCAAATTCGTCGGTCTTAAAGTCGAAATATTTAAACCTCCAAGTCTTCAAGTTGAGGTCCTCAAACTCGTCGGTCTTCAAGTGGAAGTATTTGAGCCCTCAAATTTTTCAGGTTGAAATGTCAAAGTCCGCCAAATCTTCAAGTTTGTCGGTCTTCAGGTTGAAGTCTGCAAAGTCCGCATCTTTAAAGTTTTTCAAGTGTTCAAGTCGATGTCATCAAGTCCATGAAGTCTTCGAGTTGAAGCTTTATAACTTTCCAATCCTAAGGCGGGCATATAAGTCCCCTTGCATAATAAGTTGGCTATTCATGGGTTTGTTCTTAAAAGGAAACTATAACTTTCCAATCTTAAAGTGGACATATAAGTCCCTTTGCACCTTAAGTTGGCCTCTCTGTGGGTTTGTTCTCAAAAGGAACTATAACTTTCCAATCTTAAGGTGGACATATGAGTCCCTTTGCACCTTAAGTTGGCCTCTCCGATAGTCGGGTCATTTTGAGAGTGATCTCTCCGGTAGTCGAGCCACATTGAGAGTAATCTCTTCGGTAGTCGGGCTACATTGAGAGTAATCGCTCCGATAGTCGGGTCATTTTGAGAGTAATCTCTCCGGTAGTCGAGCCACATTGAGAGTAATCTCTTCGGTAGTCGGGCTACATTGAGAGTAATCGCTCCGATAGTCGGGTCATTTTGAGAGTAATCTCTCCGGTAGTCGAGCCACATTGAGAGTAATCTCTCTGGTAGTCGGGTCATTTTGAGAGTAATCTCTCCAGTAGTTAGGCAACATTGAGCGTAATCTCTCCTATAGTCGGGTCATTTTGAGAGTAATCTCTATGGTAGTCGAGCCACATTGAGAGTAATCTCTCCGGTAGTCGGGTCATTTTTAGAGTAATCTCTCCGATAGTCGAGCCACATTGAGAGTAATCTCTCCGTTAGACGAGCTACATTGAGAGTAATCTTTTCAGTAGTTGAGCCACATTGAGAGTAATCTCTCTGATAGTCGGGCCATGAGAGTAATCTCTCCAATATTCGGGCAGGGATGAGTACCCATCTCCTCATACCCTATGATAGTCCTTTTCATGCATGGATCATCTTTTTAAACAAGAATACATCCTTTTTGTTTGACCTACAAAAAAAAAATGACAAAGACAAAAAGCACAAAAAAAAGAAAAAAAAATTACCTTCACGTTAATACTTTTGAGTCCAAAAAATTAAACTCAAATGACTTGCAAATAATGCGAATTGATGCTAATCAAATATGACGCATTTTTATATAGATCTCCGTAGATGACCTGCAACAATATAATATCAATGTGGGATCAATATTTTAGACGGCTTCAGCAATTAGTCCCCAACATGAATTAGGATTGCGGTACTTTGACGGACTCTCGGATAATAATGCTCGTGTTTCATAATTCGAGTACAATTCTAATTAAGAAGTTGAAAGAGGCTTGATTCTGACAGAAGTCATGTGCACTAAAATGTACAATTTTTGAGAAGCAATTTAAGGCTTATATATCGAAATCTTGGATTTGCTTTGGAAATCCTTATTTAAATATAAGTTCATGCCAATCCAAACTTGCCTTACGTGGAGTTTGTTTAAGGAATCTGACACTTTGTGTAGAAAAAGTTGAAGACATCATGGGATGTCATAAGTTGGACTTGAGATTATTTGCTTGATCTTGAAAGGAACGCAGTGAAATGGAAATAAAAAATTAATAATAATAATAAAAACAAATATGGTTTTCTTGAAAAAAAGGATAGCAATGGGGTGGCAGTCATAATACTTCAATTCTCATCTTTCGATATTCGACAAATGTATCCGACAAATTTTGAAATAAGGAGTATTTGTAGGTATATAAATTTTATTAAAATTATATCCGTAAAATAATTTGGATTATATTTTAAATTTAAGATATATTAGTTTAAATAAATTTATTGGGCTAATATAATTGAATTAGTCATATAAGTCCAACATATATGGATTAATTAAATAAGTATTAATTCATTAGGCTAAGTCATTTAATTAGGCTAAAGTGATTAGCCAACTTCATTAAGCCTAAAATGTCATTTTCCTAGAGGCCCAGTTTGGTGCTACGTGTCAAATGACGTGGCACGCCAAGTCAAACGGAAGAGCCAATAAGATTGTGCCACGTGTCAAAAAAAAATCTCTTTCAAATGTTAAGACCATTAGTAATATATTATTATCTCTTCCTCTCAGTCAATTTTTAATTTTTTACGGTGTTGTATAGTTTTTGAGATGTAAATTAATGGATAACCATGTTGTCCACTGGAATTTGTTGTATACTTTCCTGATGTTGCAATATAATTTGGATTAAGCAATTTTTATTCTTTATTAGATGTGATGTCTGTTACGTGGTGTTTCAAATTTTTGACATCTCATTACCAAACTTCTTTATTTCAAAACCCTCAAATTCACATAGCTTTTTGAATCCTTTTCTCCATAAATTATTTTGAATGCCATACAATCTCTAAATTTGGTCGGCAATAATGTTCACTGGCCGAAAATTAGAGCAACAGGATTTTGACAAAAAAGGGAAGGGTTGAAAAAGAGCTACGTGTCGGCTTCTAGTGCTAATCAGCACAATTAGAAAGAATTAGGTCCAAATAAAGTTCCGTTAACAAGCTAGGTTATTTTCAGCCCAAAAATATTACGGCAAAGATATAAATGGACCCAACTTCTAACGCACTCCCGATAAGGATGAGGATGGATGACTTGCAACTGGACACACTCACACACTCTGAAGAGCGACAAAATTATTTTTTGACGAACTACTAGTTAGTAGTTTTTGTTGGAAAAATAATATCTCGCCCAGAAATAATATGCACAATAAATAACAAGAACAAGAGAGTAATACCGATACCAAATTTGTAAACGGGGTAAAGTATAATATTTAAATGGAACAATATAATACCACTATAGTAAAAACTATTACAATTTACTAGTGTCAAGAAATTATTACTCCTTCAAAATAAATAACACTATTTATTTTATATATTTCAATAATATAATATTACTCCCGCTTTACTTTTTCTTGACAAACTACTTTCTATCTGTGAAATGCTCTCAAACTCTCGATTGTCTCTCTGCGCTTTAATGTACTTCATATATAAGAAACAATCTTGCTATTTATAGGAAAACTTGTCCTTGTTTCCAGCCAATCACAACAAGTTTTGGTAACTTGCAATTGCAAATTAGATTTGTAAATTGCATCGAATCTCTCCTCTCGATTAGAATCATCACCTCATTATGAATCGAATAATGGTATTTGTCCTTTAATACATTTCACAAAATCTTATCGCACTGATCCCTGGTTCAATGATCTCGTCTCACCCAGTATGAACTGATCAGACAATAAATCATTCCAACATGATTGTATCTCATATTGTAAGCGCCAACCTTTGCCACTTCTTCATCCAATCACATTATTTTATTTTATTTTTTGGTTTCTTTTATTTAGGGAGCCCATATATCTCTCTCTTAGTTTTAATTTTTCTGATACATTTCAACTCTTGATATCAACCTCTGAAAGTCATTAAACTTGAGAAACTTGGTGAATATCTGCAGCTTGATCATGAGATTTCATATATTTGTGCTTTACCTCCTTCTCGATAATGCATTCTAATGAAGTGATACCTTGTGTCTATATGCTTGCTTCGATCATGATACACATTGCTCCCAAACGCACACGTAAGTATACGTGGTTGTACAAGTAATAAAATGATAAGTCGAGTGTCGAACTCACAGAGACTTATATTAATTACCCACTAAATTCACTAAGATTGTTATTCAGTTGAGCCAATCCAAGTTCAAAAGTGTGATTATACTAAAAAGTATATCTAACTAGTAACTAAATTATCAAGAAGCAAAATGATTGTTGTGTATTCAATAGAGAAAAATGTTCTAGGGTTGTGATCGATTCACCAATCCTATTGTATTCTAGTTAACTCTCCCATCATACAATTCGCTCATGGTTGCTAAGTAATCGAATAATTGCTCTCGTAGCCTTTTTCTGAAATACTACTCGCCTAATTAAAATAGATTAACGTCTATATTCCTATGAAGTAAATTTATTAAGAACGCATTATGATTATGATATTTAGTTGAGCACGGTGACTAGGTATATTCCTATTCTAACCACAAATCCCCCTCCCCCCCCCTCCCTCACTCCCCCTTCCCNGGTTAAATCAATGTTAAACAACAATATTCATGGCTAAATCACAACCCCAGAACTATGGGTTTTAGCCACTCATGATAGTATCAAACATATTCATAAGTGTTGGATAATTAAAAACACTAAGAAAAGATTAAGAAAACTGAGATCTCTTCGCTCCCGAATATTTCTCGTGTGTATTCTCCCTTCAAAATATAGGCTTAGTCTTGCTTTTATATGCGTTGGGTAGGTCTAGGGCCGAAATAATCTTGTCCCGAGCAAAGTTGGAAAATTTTCCCGTCACCGGCGTCCAGCCCAATACCCCAATCATTCATTCATGAGATCATGTGCCCTCACCAACAAACAAAAGAGTGAATATAGACTAGTCCACACATTCAAGTATGCTTTTGAATATAAATTAAGGATATCAACCAATTGACAAAATTCGCTCGCACTCACAAAGAATTCATATGCATCTCGTGGTCGTCCATAAGCTTGTCCGCAGCGTACATCCCTACTAATCTAAGCTAGCCAAATCTAGGATCAATTAGAATTTTGAGGTTGTAATGTAGGTTAAGGTACGGGTATGATACATTTAGTAATAGTGACTAACTCTCCTAAGCACTTTAATACACTACACTCACAATTCGAGCACATATTCTTCTCAACCAATTCACTTGCTACAAACCATATACAACATAGCCCCTTTTTCAATTAAGCACTTCTATACTCCCATAGCACAAATTAGTAAAATTAGGAGATGTTTGTGTTTTTCTACATTATTTGACTATCATTTTTTTTTCTTGCAATTTTTTCTTTTTCTTTCTCCTTTTTTTCTTTTCTCTTATACACACACTCCATATATTAAAGTTCATCAGCTAGTGACTTTTGATTTCAAATTTAGTGCACCAAAGGGCCCTTCCATGGTTCCACTTAAAAGCTACTCCCCAATCTCTCACCTTACTTCTTTTAGCAACTAAGTGCCTTAGGAGGTAAAGGTTCAACCATCTCATATTAAAAATAAAATAGGGGTATGGCTTGTAATGTGGGTGCCAAAAGAAAGGTCTATAGGCTCAAGGGGGCTAGCAACGGAAAATTTTATTTTTTGAGCACATCTATGATCAAGCAATAAACTCCTACGTCATCTCCTAGATTAGCACAACTTTACAATTTCGCTTTGATTAACACACAGGCTAATTTCTAGACTACACGGGATAGCACGGAAGATCACAAATCCTCACACACACATTGCACGTGACTCAATCAGGACGATTCTGTTCAAATCTCAAGTCAAGAAATCACTCATAATTGAGAAAGTTTAAGGAATATTTCACTACGTGGTATACAAGTTAAACAACTGATAACAAACGTCGTAAAATAGGCTAATTACTTTACTTAGACGTCACAATTCAAACCATATGGACGGGATGATAGAATGTATGTTATAGCCTAATGTGACAGCTTCAACCACGTCAATGAGTATCTCAGAGCAACTCAGTGTCTTCCTAAACTACTCCTAAAAATAATAAAATACACGGTTCAAGCTACACCCTTGGAAAAGCCCAAAGAAACCAAGGGATACTACCTAACTATCCTAAAAAAAAAAATCTTTTTGGTGTTTTTAATCGGACTTTATCCCTCAAAAAGATTGTCCAAAAGATCCATCGTCGGGAAAAGTCCGGGCTTTTTCTATTTTTTTTCTTAATCTTTTTTGAGGACCTAGACTATGTCTACTACGAGTTCTAAAAGAAAACTAATAAAAAATAGTTTACAATTACACTTCAGAAAATAGTTTTCCCACCTCACACTTATATTATGCATAGTCCTCGATGCATGATCACAGAGAAAAATATTAAAACAAAGGTGAGAAATACTCCCTGAGACCCTCTCAGACCTAGCTCGGACATGATACTCAATCTTTAGAGTCGGGATGACCCCAACAGAATATACATACTGCACTAACTAACATGATATGTCTACAAGCCTCTACTGATGGATGTACTTTGATCGGAATAGGGCCCCGACCTACCTATAACATATATACATATATACACAAGATGTACATAAACTCTAGACCCAAAAACTCTGAAGGACGTGGAGCTTACCGATCAAGCTTAACTTGGGCAAAATCTACTAAGGAGGTCTACCCACCTGTCTATCTGAACCTGTACGCATGAAATGCAACGTCCCCGACAAATGGGACGTCAGTACGAAATAATGTACCGAGTATGTAAGGGAACATAATAACTGAAAGATGAAACTGAACTGATAATATAATAATTGGAAGTAACTGGGAGTCAAAGATAATATGAAGATATGCTTACATGCTGATACTAACTCAATATAGTAAGTAAAATAGTTGTCCAGCCTTATAAGGCCCGGTATATATAACTGCTATGTCGTAGTAGGCTCGCTCATAGGTGCTTGGCCATACTAGTCTTTGTATCCCGGCTATGTTGAGCTCGCTCATAGGTGCTCGTCTATAGTAGGCTCGGTATATAACTTACCATCTGATCAGAGGTTTCCCAATAGGGTCCTGCCCATCGATTATAGCTCGATGGTGCTGAAAATACTGTAATATTTTATATATATAGAACCTCTTCTCTCTTGACTGGAAGGAGACAATACTCAATTGAATAAGAAGTCCCGATAAGAGAGAATACTGTAACTTATGAGACTAGGATAATGTATATAAATTCGGGAGTATGAACTTCTCTTTATGCCTCGTTATTGAACACACGTAGTTACTAGATCATGCCAAAATGAAGGAAGGACTTAGCCTTAACATACCTGAGTCGATTCTCTTGGCAATCCCTCTAACACACGTCTTTTGTGAAGAACACATAACGGCAGATCGAAGTAGGAAAAAATCCATATGATGTTCTTGAGAAAGATTGTACCGTGCTCTCTTAGAATTGTAAATCTCGTTGCGATTACATAGTATAAATTCGTTGCAAATCCCGTAGAATCGAAAATCCGTATGAAGCTTCATCCTTTAATTGGTACACTTAAAATCATATCTTAATAAGGTAAAGAATCTCTTAAATTGTTGGCTTTTGTGGGCCCCACTTGATAGGGATAACTTGGCCACAAACTCTCTTAAAAAGTGCCACCTTGATTTATGAAATAAGACTCATATTTTATGATTTGATCAAGATTTGTGGGTTTCCACGTTAAGGATGATGTTCCCCCTTAATCTTATCTACCAACCACCTTAATTAATTGCTAATCTTCCCCAAAAAATCCACAATTAACCAAATATCAACATAATTAAGAATTATCTCAAATTACTTAAAATAGTACTCACTTTTAACACACTTTATACATCTTGCTATCATGGTCATGTGGTACCTTGCATGACACTAGTTCATAAACACCGGGTATTATAGCTCGGTGTTGGTTGATTTCCCAATGCACACGCAAGTGTACGTGGTCGACAAGTAATATAGGATTTTAAGTCCAGATATCGTACCCACAGAGACTTGTATAAACTACTAGCTAAATTACTTCAATCGTTATTTAACCAAGCCAATATAAAATCAATGATATATTATTTTATACTAAAATTCTATGAAATAATCAATTATCAAGTGAGAAGAACTATTGTAATGTATTCAGTAGAGATAAATATTTCAGGGTTATGGTCTGTTCACCACTCATATTGCATTCTAATTAACTTTTCCTTTCATATAGTTCACTCATGGTTGCTAATTAATCGATAAATATTCTCATAGCCTTCTTCCGAAGCACTCCTCACCTATTCTCAATAGATTAATGCCTATATTCCTATGGAATTAGTCTATTAGAACGCACTAAGATTACGATGTTAAATTAAGCACGGTGACTAGGTATATTCCTATCCTAACCACAAATCCGCTCCCTTGAAGGGTTAAGATCGTGCTCTCTTCAATTCTTCTCTAATCTATATATGGCTTTCCCAAGCATAACATAGATAGTATATAGAACCTAATCAATGGCCAATCAATTAAGCAATTAAATATAGAATTGAAGAAACAACCATATGTTGAGTAAACTATATTCAAAGTTAAATTAATGTCGAATAACAATATTCATGGCGAAACCACAACCCCAGAACAATGGGTGTTTAGCCACTCATGCTTTGATCAAACAATTGCATAAATGTGCATGAACTGCAAATACTTGAATAAAAATGAAGAAAACTGATAATCCTTGCTCCTTCAATGATTCCGTGTGTGTATTTTGCTCCCAAAAGTCGTCTCTCTCTTGGTGATATGTTTTTGGGTCTATTTATACTGTTGGAATAAACCCTACCCGTCTAAAAGACTCCTATCCTGGCTTGGAAACTCTTAAAAACCATTAAAACTCGGACCTCACCGAAATAGGCACCCAGGCGTTATGGGTCTAACGCCTGGGTAACGCCAGGCCACCCCTGGCGTTTTGGCTATAACGCCTGGGTAACGCCAGGAAACCTCTGGCGTTATGGCTCTGTCGCCCGGGTAACGCCAGGCCACCCCTGGCGTTTTGGCTATAACGCCTGGGTAACGCCAGGCTTGTCCCGGATCACTCCTTTTCGACTCTTGCATGTATTTTCCGACGTTTATGCTCTCATTTAGCTCGGCTTCCATTTCCAACTCACCTGCACATTAAATAAACTCCATTAGGCACACATGACGTGTATTTTTATCATTAAAACACCAAAAATGCAAGGTATATAATGCTAAAAATCATGAATTCTAGCCACGCATCAACACCCCACACTTAAACTCTTGCTCGTCCTCGAGCAATATCCTTCACACGTACATAATTCATTCACGAGGAGTATTTTACAATTCAATTACACACATTACCCCTTGACTATGATCAATACCGACAATCAAGCATGAACATACAAAATTTCACACTCTTTTCCTTCTTTACACATGCCCAAGTATAACAATTAAATCAACCATACCAACAACATAATCGCAACCACCAAACCTCAAGAATCGACTTGCACCCACTAAGCCCTCTCAATTTACGCACCTACCCAACAAGAGAATTTACAACATTACCAATCGTTCATGAGACCATGTGCCCTCACCAACAAGCAAAAGAGTGAATATATATAGTCCTCACATTCAAATATTCTCTTGAACATAAAATAAGGACATCACACAATTGAACAAATGCTCTCACTCTCACAAAAAAATTCAGATGCATCCCGTGGTCGTACCATAAGCTCGCCCGTAGTGTAGATCTCCACTAATTCA
>ML375745.1:2220-37580 GCA_005239525.1 Nicotiana knightiana
AGAAAGAAAAATCATCATCAAAACGAGTTCATGTTCATTGAACTACGTTTGACCTGATTCCGAAAGGATACGTAGGCAACCTCATTCTGGGGTTCGGTCACACTAAAACAAAATTCTACATTTCCCAGTATTCAAAGAAACTCGGGCATGATTTTATTTTATTTTTCGACGGTTTTCCGTCAAAATGGTTCCAAAAGTTGTAATTCAGTTGAATAGTTCTTTTTACCTTTCCCTTTTAAGACCTTCTGATCAGCTTTCGAGGATGCTAAGTTGGTGNATTAAGACAAAGAACTCAGTTTCAAAGTGAAGTTTACAATGGATTTTGAAAATTAGACGGTTCAGACGGATCGGGCATCCAATCCAAAGTGCATGTCGTGTTCATTGAAGTCAGCATATTCCTCCAGATAAGTCCTTTTTATTTTTATTTTTATTTTTCTTCTCTGAAAGGGACACTTTTTGATTAAGTTGTAATATTTAATAGTTCACCTTCTTGTTTTCTTTCGTGCTATTCTTTTTGAGTCCCTTTTAGTCTATTTTTGTCAAAGCAAAGCAAAGAAAAGGCCGCAAAATGGGCAAAGGCATAAAGCCATCTTTGATTTTCCCTGATGAGCAAAAGGCTTGAAAGATTGAACAATGTGTCAAGAGTAAACAAAAGTTACTCAGATAAAAGTTCTTTTGGGGTTTAAGGTTGTTTTCACCATAAACACAAATGGTGATATGCGCAAAGAGTAAGGTTTTGATGTTTAGAAAGAAGATCTCCAAAAAGGAAAGCCAGAATCTCCCGGCAATTTGTACGATCATCGACAGAGCCAATTTTCTAACAAGTGTAATGGACGCAAAGTCAAGTCGCTGAAGAAATCAAGGCCACAAACTGACCACCATCTTAAAACTGATGAATCTTTCTTTGTTCAAAACAGGAACAAAACTATTTTAGGAAACAGTTCATGGAAGAACGAACATCACCAAGTGAAGTTCTCAAATCCTTGATTTCTATATAATATACATGTAATCATGTTATTTTTAGTTTCATTATAGGGAATACCCTAGATTTACCACAGGGTACTACATCCCCTGGCTATATTACTTTCTGCCATCATAGGGTACGACATTCCCTAGTAGCATCTTAGAGCGCCACAAACCTCATCTTATTGACAACACAGGGTACTACATCCCCTGGCTATATTTCTCATTGCTAACATAGGGTACAACATTCCCTAGTAGCATCTCAGAGAGCCACGAGCCTCATCTCATTGCCAAACACAGGGTACTACATCCCCTGGTTGCATTGCTTTTTGCCAACATAGGGTACGACATTCCCTAGTAGTATCCCGGATGCCATGATCCCCACCTAATTGCTAACACAGGGTACTACATCCCCTGGCCTGCATTACTTTTGCTAACATAGGGTACAACATTCCCTAATAGCATCTCAGAGTGCCACAAGCCTCACCTTATTGCCAACACATGGTACTACATCCCCTGGCTGCATTGTTTTGCCAACATAGGGTACGGCATTCCCTAGTAGCATCATATAGTGCCACGAGCCTCATCTTATCATCAACACAGGGTACTACATCCCCTGGTTTCCTTCACTCTTGTTAACACTGGGTACGACATCCCCTATTATTTATATATAAAAAAAATGTGTCATTTCCAATCCTTTATTCTGCAATAGCAAAGATAGTTTAATGTGTTTTCAATAACTCACAAAAATTTCCTAGTGCAAACTGGGGCAGAAATTTTTGTTCGTTTTTTTTGTTTGTGATAGCTTGTAGGTTTTTCTGCAAATCACGGATTGGATGTGCAAAAATAAGATTCCAGCTCTTGCCGGAGAAAATGGAATGTTGATCCCAATACCAGCCGCGACCAGTTTTGACGTAATGCATGCGGAAAATATGGTCAAGATCCATCCTTCCATCATCTGATCAAGAAACAAGCATGTAAGAATATTTCATAGTCTGTTGCATCGAGAGCGTCGAGTTTCAGTCTAAAGTCAATGGGAGAAACAAGTCAAGAATCAAGACAAGACTCCAGATGGCATTTAGATAGGAATTTTGTAACTCTTGGATTTCAAGAGTATGTAATTTTCTTTTCACTTTGATGTAATAGTCGGAACTGCGGATCGGAACCGCGACGGAACTTCACTCGGCTCTCCATCTAAGCATACTCTATCAGTCATCTTTCACTTGAACTACACGTGACCTGATTCCCTTATAACCCGGGATATGTAGGCTGCTTAAAACCAAGGCTCGGTCGCATCTTTCTATTTTATCTACTTTTCTTTTTCAAATAATAGTAAGGTGAAAAATCAGTCACCTTGGTCATTTTTCTTTGCCTGAAAACTCTTCATGTTTCCAAGCAAAGAGGGGCAGGCTGTGAACAACTAATTTTTTACCATACCGAAAATTTTAGTGTAAATATTTCTTTTATGTCTAATCTTAATATTCTAAATTTTTATCTTACTCTTCATAGGTTTTATTAAGAAAATTAAAAACTACAAAAATATTCACAATCTTAGAATATAAGATTTCGTCATATGTTTAAATAGAAAGAGATTTATATATATATATATATATACATATATACATATATATATATATATATATATATGTATATATAATCTTCCAAACCTTCAGCTTTCAAACTTTTGCCAATTCAAGACGAAACGACCTACGAACCTCCAAATCAATATCCAGACACACTCCTAAGTCCAAAAAATCATACGGAGCTATTGGAATCGTCAAAACTCCATTACGGAGTCGTCTATGGAAAAGTCAAACTACGGTAAACTCTTTTAACTTAAGCCTCCAACTTAGGGACTAAGTGTCCCATTCACTCCAAAGCTCACCTGAAACCAAAACCAAACACCCCCCGACAAATCATATAACCATAATACAACATATAGGAGGCAATAAATAAGGGATCAGGGAAAACAATACTCAAATCAATCAACCGAATCGTTACATCCTCCCCATCTTAACACAAACGTTTGTCCTTGAACGAGTATATAAATATGGCTGAAGTGGTGAAAAGATGAGGATAACGGCAATGCATATCATGCTCGGTCTATCAAGTCCCTCCTCGGCTGGTTGACCCCTCCATTGAACCTCAACTAAAGAAATGTTCTTCGACCTCAATTTTTGGACTTTCCTGTCTAAAATAGCCACCGGCTCCTCAACATATGTTATGGAACTTGTTGGTATGTTTCGACGGGGTCCAAAGGACCCGGGGTATGTTTCAGATAGGCCATATACCAGATTTTCATGTTTTGAAATTCTAGTTCTGTTCTATGGTTTTTCTTCACCGTGTTCGCGTCAATGGCATCGTGTAGTGTAATCATTTGGAGGCAGGCGATATTGATCTTCGCATTCGTGAATGAGAGCTTGCATTTGCAAATAGGAGCTCGCGTTCGTGAAAGTTGGAATACTTTTGTATTTGTGTTCACATGTAGTGGTCCGCAATTGCACAGAGGTAAGGCGGGAAGGCACCAACCATTATTTCTCTTTGCGTTCACGAGTACACAGACGCGTTCGTGTAGTGTCTGAAGACCTTGGTCACCGCGTTCGCGACCTTGATGTCGTATTTGCGAAGCACGTTTTGGGTAGTTGGAGGTTTTTCTCTTCAAGATTATGATGTTTGTTCTGCGATCTCGATGTATAATTCATTGGGCAGAAATATACGAACTTTATTTCGAGGGTTTAGCCATTTTATCATATCTTGAGTTGTAGACCTCAGATTTGAGCGATTTTTGAGGGGTTCTTCACCTGCTAATTGAGGTAAGTGCTCTTTACCCGAATTTGACTTTATTTTGTGATTTTATCTTTATTTTTATCATTAAATTAGTGGTTTGAGTTTGGGAAATATGGGAATTTTGTGAAAACTTTCAAAATATAAAATGATTATTTGAAGGATGAATTGATGTCGGAATTGGATAAGTTTGATTTGGTTGGACTCATATCGGAATGTGTGTTGGAATTTTATGAATTTTATCGGGTTTGAAGGTGTGGGCCCAGGGTTGACTTTTTGAGTTGACTTTTTAGTATTCATTAAATATCGTAGCTTTGTTATCCGAAATTGTTTTCTATATTTTTATTTATGATATTAAGTTATTTTGGTTAGATTTGAGCTGTACGGTGGTTGTTTAATTCGAGAAGGTCATTTTAGAGTATCGATCTAGCTTCTTTGAGGTAAGATCTTGCCTAACTTTGTATGGGGGAGCTACCCCTTAGGATTTGCATTTGGAAACCTATATTAGAACCGCTTGATTAATTGATTGTCCTCTGTGTTTCCTTATTTGGTATTAATGATACTTCACGTTGTTCTTATTGTTTTACTGTTTATATCACTTGTTGGTTCTTGTTGCCATTTACTGATTTTCGCTTTCTGTTATTAGTTTTATACTTCTATAATACACATGTTATTTTGTCTAGTGAGTGTCTTGACTTGTACCTCGTCACTACTCCACCGAGGTTAGTCTTGATACTTACTGGGTACCGACCGTGGTATACTCATGCTACACTTTCTGCAAATTTTTGTGCAGATCCAGGTACTTTGGAGTATGTTGGTTTTTATATAGCGGATTAGATATTGCTGTGGAGAATTCAAGGTATACCTGTCGTTGCATTCGCAGGCCTCGGAGTCACCTTCAGAAGTTATTTTTGTACAGTTTATTTCTATTCCGGAACAATTGTATTTAGAGATTTTATTGTGAACTCAATAGAGCTTGTGACTCTTACCACCGATTTTGGGATTGTTGGCTTTGTATAGAAATTTCTATTTCATATTTAATAGTTCTTGGTTGAATTGTGCTATTAATTCAGTAAGTGATAGGCTTACCTAGTGTAAAAGACTATGTGCCATCATGACATCCTACGGAGGGAAATTAACATCGTGACAACTTGGTACCAGAGCTCTAGGTTCATAAGTGCTACAAGTCATAAGAGAGTTTAGTAGAGTCTTGCGGATCAGTACTGAGACATCTGTACTTATCTTTGAGAGGCTACAAGACTATTAGGAAAAATCTCCACTTCTTTCATTCATGTAGTGCATATCTATTGATTTCGAAATTTGAGCCTTTGTATCTCTGTTCTCTCACAAATGGTTAGGACACATGCTATTGGATCAGCCGAGTAGACACTCGCACCTCCTGCTAGAGCAACGAGAGGTCGGGGCCAAGTTAGATGCCGCAGAGGGGCACGTGCCGCAACTAGAGCACCTGTCAGGTCAGCAGTTGAGGAGCCTCCAGTAGCTCCAGTTAGGGGACAGGCACCAGAAATGCATGTTGTTACCCCCAGACTTTAGGAGATTTTTGCGCAATTCCTGAGTATGTTTAGTACATTGACTTAGGCGGGATTCATCTCCGTTGCACCAGCTACATCACAAATTGGGGGAGGAGATCAAACTCCCACCGCCAGTACTCCCGAACAACAAGCTGACATTAGTCAGGTTTCGATTATGGTGCCGGTCAACCTATTATCCAGGTTCGGCCTGAGGTTAGGCCAGGGGCATCAGACAATGAACAACTTAGACTTGCGAGGTTCAAAAAGTATCACCCTCCTACTTTTAGTGGTTTGGCTTCTGAGGATGCACATGGTTTTCTAGAGGAGTGCCACCGTATTATCTGCACCATGGGTACTGTGGAGGTGAGTAGGGTTGATTTTACTACATTCCAACTATTAGGAGCAGGGTATAAGTGGTGGCGGGTTTATGAGGAGGGTAGCCCAACCGATGCAGCTTCGCTTTCTTGGGCTCAATTTTCAGAGATATTCTTGAGAGCGTTTGTTTCGCAAAGTTGCATGGCGTGTAGAGTTTGAGTAGCTGCATTAGGGAACCGTGATGTCGTTAGAGTATGCCATCAGGTTCAGTGAGTTATCCCGTCTTGCACCTACTTTGGTCGCTACAGTCAGAGAGTGAGTCTACAGATTAATTAAGGGGCTCAGTTATAATCTTAGATTTAACATTGTTCGGGAGTTGCAGACTGATACTTTATTTCAGCAGGTGGTGGATATCGCAAGGATGTTAGAGCGTATTCGAGGTGAGGAGAGGGAGGATAAGGAGACCAAGAGGTCTCGAGGTTCTAGAGGGTTCAGTGGATTCTGCTCTATGGCTATGACCCATCAGGGCAGAGGCTTGGGCAGTTAGCCATTTTAGTCCGAACTTTAAACTAATCATGGTGCTCTAATTAGTGAGGGTACTCATGCGGTACAGTCATCTTTTGGTGCACCACCGGCACGAGGTTCATACAACGGTTATTCTAGTTATCTGGCACAAACTCGGTACAAGCAGCCACGCCTGCATAGGGGTTGTTATAAATGTGGTGATACTTCTCACATCATGAGAGATTGTCCTAGACTCGGGAGAGGTGGATTTCATCAGGGCACTCAGGCTACGAGCTATGTTCCAGTTGCTACTTCACATGCACAACTAGTTAGGGGTGGAGGATAGATGGGTAGAGGGTGCCCTAGAGGGGGAGGCCCGACCTGTTGATATGCTTTCCGTGGTATGGTTGAGGCCACTGTACCATTTGGTGTTATTACAGGTATGTTTTCGATTTGTTATAGAGGAGCATCATTCTAAATTTTATTCGTCTCTACTTATCGGGATGAGTCCTCCTATCTTGCTTCACATATGGGTGAGTTTGTGATTTTTTACTTTGCTTATGTGTTTACCCCTGTTAGGAGATTCTATAGTGGTAGACTGTGTCTATCGTCTCATTTTGTTCACTATTGAGGGCTATGAGACTAGAAGTGACTTTCTGTTACTAATTACGGTAGGTTTTGATGTGATTTCTGAATGATTTGGTTACAATTTGTGATTTAGGTGCTCTACTGGTATTGGGAGTTTGTTACTTGTTGTGATTTTGTTTTGCAGAATTGAGTTAGTTTAAGTTTTTGGTTGGTATGATGTGTATTCTACTTGTGATTCAGAGTTAAGGATAGGATCCTCACGTTTCATGTAGTTTTGATATGTTTGAACCGGGCTACATGCCGCGGTGGGGTTATATGAGGATGAGATCCTTGTGGTTAGTTCATATTTTTTGACTCTCACTTATACAACTAGTTCGTATTATGGTACTGATAGGGAATTGTTCCTGTTGGGATTGTTTGATAGTTCTCTCACGTAATTCTCTTTGCATATTCAATCATATTCACATTGTGCTTGTTGAGTTTTAGCTTGCGAGGTGTGTGCCTAGGTGGAATTAGATATGACTTGTTGATTTGAGTGAATGGCTATGGGATCTTCATGTTTCTTGCATCGTTGTCAGTGTTGTGAAGGTGTGGAATAAGGTTTTTTCTAATATGAGGTTAATTGCTGGTGTTGGATTTGATTATGGGCAGCTATTGTGGCCAAAGTTGATGTTATAGGCATATGTGTGATGTGTCACATTGTGTGGTTGTACCTTGTGGGTGTAGGCATGAGTTGTTGCGGCCGGTTGAGGTTGATACCGTGTGTTAGTGTGGGAACCGGGTATTTGTGAAACGATCGGATGGTGAAAAAAATTGGTTCTATGATTTATTAGTGTGGGTTGGAGGAGAAATGTTCAGCAGCGATGGTGTCATCGGGTCTATGTAGATTGGGATGACGTGGGATCACCCCTAAGTGTATGTATTGTAAGTTGATTCAATGATTTGATGACTTCGAAATGGTTCTTGGGACATTCGAGGACAGACGTTTGTTTAAGAGGGGAGGATGTAATGACCCGACCGGTCATTTTGAGAATTAGCGTCTCGTTCGGTGGCTTGAGGTCTCAATTAGCTTCGTACTATGTATTATGACTTGGTGGTTTTGATTGTTCCAATTTCCTTGGTTGCCTTGAGAATACCATTGTTGTTTATTCAGACCTTGAGAATTATTCCTTTACCCTTGGTAATTGTTTATATATTACACTTCTTCTTCTTGCTCATTATATGAATCACCTTGGTCAAACCCACTATCATCTTGCACAAATTGTTCCGCACGGTTTTTCATTTGTTGACTTTTTTTCCGTCTTTTGTTCATCATCATATTCACACCTTCCATTGCATTCACTTTCTTAGGACCTTGAACTTGTTTAAGTTGAGCTTTGGCAAATTGATTCATTGTGGTCGTCAACTCAGCAATTGCTTGCCCATGATCATGCAATTCCTTGTGTAGGTGAATCACATTTGGATCACCTTGAGGAATATTAGCTCGACTTTTCCATGCCGATGAAGTATCCTCCATTTCATCCAAGATCTCACACGCTTCGGCATATGGCGTTGTCATGAAATTCCCACCGGCAAGTTGACCACGCATTGATTTGTAGTGTTGATCCCCCTGTAGAAGGTTTGTTGGATCATGGCCTCAGCCATATCACTATTCGGGCACTATTTAACCATGGTACGGTATCTCTCCCAAATCTCGTGCAAAGGCTCATTGGGTTTTTGCTTGAACGCTAGAATCTCAAGCCGAAGTATAGCCATATGCCCGGGAGAAAAAAACTTGGCAACGAATTTTTCTGCCAACTCATCCCATGTATGGATGGAATGGTTGGGCAATCTTTCTAACTAATCCAATGACTTTCCCTGCAGGGAGAAGGGAAATAGCTTCAACCTTAGCGCATCCTTGGAGATGTTGGTCTGTTTGCTTCCCCAACAAGTATCCACAAATCCTTTGAGGTGGTGTATGCATTTTGACTCAGAGCCCCGATGAAGAATCCCCATTGCTCAAGAAATGTAAGCATCACATTGGTGATTTGGAAGTTACCCGCCCTAATGCGGGGCGGGACTATGGAACTTGCATAACCTTCATTCGGAAACACCCAGCGTGCAGCCGCTCTTGGTGAAGGTGGGGGAGGGACGAGAATATTGTTATGAGGCGGTCGGCCTCGCCTATTTGCTTGAAGTTCAGGATGAACCTCATCACCTTGGTCATCGTCCATTTCCTTCCCCAAAGGAAAATTTTCGTGAGGATCATTGTTGAGAGCCATTTTTGTACCTATAATCAATTCACAAACAAAATTAGTCATCCTGAAGGAAAAGAAGACAAGTCACACAAAAAACTACACATATAGCTAATTCTATTTTTAGCTCCCCGACAACAACGCCAAAAATTGATGTCGCCCAAACGCACACCACTGTTTGGGTTTGTGAGGCGGTCGATGCAATTATAAATACCCAACGCGAGTAGGGGTCAATTCCACAGAGATCTTTATGTTGGATTATGTATATACCTAGTCTAGTGTATGACGTGCCAAGATTTCACTTTCGCATATTCAGTTGTTTCTTTTCTACTTTTAATATTTATGCTAATGCTTGTAATTGTAAAGGTAATAGACAATGTTTTTGGCATTGTTGATTTTTAGGTTATAAAAGATCTAGGGTTACGGCTTTCGCCTAGTTGGTTACCTAACAGATTGAGAGCTTTAGGGCATGTTTGGTTGATCGGGATATAATATAGCACTAACACGCGATTATTCACTCTATACCTCTTGGTAGTTTGAGTGATTTTTCCCAACTTGTCTTTCTCAAGTCCAAATGGGTATTTCACAAAACAAGTGATAGATGCTCAAGTCGGGTCTTACTATCTCTAGATTCAACCCTTTAATTGGGGCTATCAATTTCTTGAGTTCACCCAAATTTCTTGTTAGCCAAGTTTTCCTAGACTTAGTCTCTCTTTCTCAAGTAAAAACTAAGTCAACTAGGCATAAATCAATGTTTGCAACCATTAATTCTTAAATTCAAGAAAGAACTAGGCTAAATATCATATACCCAATCATAAATAAGCCCTAAATAAATCACCCATTAGGTACCCATACTAACCCTAGCTAAGGGTTTAGCTACTCATAGGCAAAAATAAAGAGATTATAGAAGAAACTAAGATTAAACTCATAATAGATAATTAATAGAAGAAAATCTAATGTTAAAATGATGATATTACAAAGTTACCCAAAACAGTAAAAGAAAAATGGCTCTATATTATCAGGTGCTTCAACCTTTTCTAAAAATGACAAAACAATCTATTTATACCCAGCTAAAATTATCGGACAAAATTACCCATGCGGAGTTTGTGCGGTTGCATAATTCTATGTGCGGTCCACATTTTGAGGCAGACTTGACAGGGTGGCTTTTTGAGGCCGCATAAATCTAGCGTGCGGCCGCACTTCCTCTGATTGTGTGGACCACACATTTTTGAGCGCGGCCGCACTCTTGATCTTGGGCTGGACATAAGCATTTTATGTGCACCTCACATTTATGAGTGCAACCACACTTTAACATTCCGCGGACGCACAGTAATAGTGCGGTCTGCACTTCTTCAGGCTCCCAAAATACATCTCTCTGATTCTTGTCTTCTGTAGCCGCACAATACTTGTGCGGTCCGCAATTTGTGAAGGAACTTTGACAGTGGCTTTTCAGAGTCTGCGGCCGCACACAGTATTGTGCGGTCCGCACTTTGGTCCATTTTGCCTTGTTTTGGTCCATGTCCAATTTTAGTCCTTCTTGAGTTGATTTTCATTTCTTTGGCTCATTTCCCAATATTCCTGCAAGAAAGCACATTTTATTAGTTTTTGGGAATACCTTTAAGCTTTTTTGAGCCAAAACATAAGTAAAAGAGAGTAAATAAGCAGTCAAAATCCATACTTATCAGAGGCCAACATAGTTTTGTTCTTTGCATTCACATTCGCGAAGTTCAGGGGTATAAGGCATACGCACTCGCGATGAGGGTCCCGTGTTCACGAAGGGTCAGGCAGTGGAAGCTTCGCGTTCACGATAGGGACCTCCCATTCGCGTAAGAGGGAATTTTTGTTAGTTGATTTTTGTACTTCGCGAATGCAAGGTACGTTCTGCGTTCGCGAAGAAGAATTTACCTGGGCAGTAAATTATATTTCAAATCAAGGGTTTTGCCATTTTTATCATTACTTGAGTTAGAGAGCTCGGATTTAGGCGAGAATTTGAGGGCTTTTCAGAGGCAACGATAGGGTAATGATTCTTAATTCGTTTTTGGTTACATCCCAATAATCTATTGTTAATTTTATCATTTAATTAAGATTTTGGGTTGAGAAATTCGGAGAAAAAGTGGGAAGGTTCTTCAACTGAATGTTGGGGTTTTGATTGAGATTTTGGTGTCGGATTTGAGTAATTTTGGTATTGGTGTACTCGTGATTGAATGGGTGTTCATATTTTGTGACTTTTACCCGATTCCGAGAGATGGGCTCGTGTGGACTTTTCAGGGAGAATTTCTAATTTCTTTCTAAAGTCTTGATTTCATTAATTAGACTAGTTTCTTATAGTTATATTTATGGTATGCAATTTCTTTTGGCTAGATTTGGGCCATCCAAAGTCAGAAAGTCGAGGAAAAGGCATTCTTACCGATTGATTGAGCTTGGTTCGAGGTAAGTGTCTTGCCTAACCTTGTAAGATGGAAATCCCCTTAGTATTTGATACTATTGTAGAAATTCTATGATATGTGAGTGCCATGTACGCGAGGTGACGAGTACGTACATGTGCTAATTGTTGAAAAATTCGGGGTTTAATGAACAGTAACCTGTTATATCTTAAATGAGTCATCCCAGCATATGTAGTTATCTTGTTTAGCTTAATATCGCATGTCTTTGTGTCTTACATGCTTATTTGGAATCTGTGTAGCATGTTTTTTTGAATTCCTGCTTTTTCTTGATTTTGATTAGTTTTAAACTGTAGGCTGTTAATTGTGTTTTCCATCGATTTTGAGTTGTGTGTTTACTTTTGGGACTACAAGGTGGTACCTCGGGAGATCCCCCTGCATATTTACTTTTGGGACTACGAGGCGGTACCTCGGGATATCTCCCTGCACATTTACTTTTGGGACTACGAGGCGGTACCTCGGGAGATCCTCTATTGATTATTTACTTTTGCAACTATGAGAAGGTATCTCGGGAGCTCCCCTGTTGTTTACCTCCATGTGCTATGTTGATACTTTTATGTAAATTATGTTTGTTGAATTCTCAGTCTTTCATCGTATTGTTATATCTTCTGTCTTATTATTATATCCAGTAAGGCCCTGAACTGATCTCGTCACTACTCTACCGAGGTTAGGCTTGGCACTTACTGGGTACCGTTGTGGTGTACTCATGCTACTCTTCTGCACATGTTTTGTGTGCAGATCTAGGTACCACCTACTAGACCTGCTATTAGTTTAGCATACTTGTTGCTGCTTCAGAGACTTCAAGGTACATCTGCCAGTGTCCGCAGACCTCAGAGTCCCCCCTCTATCCTCTTTATGTTGTTTCTTCTTTATTTTTCTAGATACGGATGTATAAAGATACTTACAACCGTTTCTTAGAGCTTGTGACTTGTGACTACCGGGTTTTGGGAATTGTGTATAATCTAATGTTGAATTACTTGTACATCCCAAGCGGCATTTTTAGTTATATAGTTATCTTTTGAAGTTTAGTTGTTAAATTCTGCTTTTATTTCATTTATTCCGCAATTTCTAGGCTTACCTAGTCGTAGATACTAGGTGCCGTCACGAGGTCTTACGGTGGGGACTTGGGTAGTGACAAATTGGTATCAGATCTCTAGGTTCATAGGTGTTATGAGTCACAAGCAGGTTTAGTAGAGTCTCGCGGATCGATACGGAGACGTCTGTACTTATCTTTGGGGGGCTATGGAACTATTAGGAAAATTTCACTTCTTTGATTCCTTGTCGTGCAAAATTGTTGACTTTAGAATTCTAAACTTCTGTCTTGTATTTTCTCACAGATGGTGAGGACACGTACAGGCAGATCAGATGACCAGGCACCCGCGCCCCCTACTATAGCCGCGAGAGTCCGGGATAAGGGTAGTGGTTGAAGACGTCCACGTGGTGAAGCCAGAGCACTCACACGAGCCGCTATAGAGAAGCCACCATTATCTCGAGTCGGATTACATATTCCTTAGACGCCTATTACTATAATAGCTCTTCAGGAGACCCTTGCACAATTCTTGAGCATGTTCAGTACTCTAGCTCAGGTAGGGTTGATTCCACTTTCTCCCGCCACATCTCAAGATTGAGGAGTGTTACCATATCCTTCGTACTATGGGTGTAGCAGAGTCGAATAGGGTTTCTTTCACTTCGTTCTAGCTTAGAGGAGCGGCCTATCAGTGGTGGTGTGCTTATGGGTTGGGTAGTCCGGTCGAGGCAGCTTCACTCACTTGGACTCAATTCTCAAATATGTTCTTGAGGGAGTATGTTCCCTAGAGTCTTAGAGATGCATGGCATGTGGAGTTTTAGCAGTTGTATCAGGGTTCTATAATGGTGTCAGTGTATGCGGTTCGCTTCAGTGATTTGGCTAGGCATGAACCAATCTTGGTTGCTATGGCTCAAGAGTGGGTCCGTCGATTTATCGATGGGCTAAAACCCAGCATCAGACTTAACATGCCCGAGAGTTGGAGATGGATATTGCATACCAGTAGGTTATGGGAATTGCTAGGAGATTGGAGGGTATGTTGACGAGAGAGAGAGAGAGAGAGAGAGAGAGAGAGAGAGAGAGAGAGAGAGAGAGAGAGAGAGAGAGAGAGGAGAGCGAGGATAAGAGGTCTCGAGAGTTTGGAACTTATAGTGGTACTCATGACCCAGCGGTAGCTCGTCATGGTAGGGGATATGTGAGTTTCCCTGTTCATTCATAACTTCCAACCGTTAGCGGTATTCCGGCCCCTCTGAGGCCCTAAGACCCTTATTATGCACCTCCATTGTCTAGTGTACCTCCTGTACGGGGTGCTTTCAGTGGCTAGTCCAGCCAACCTGGCCTGAGCCAGCCACAACAGCCACACCCTCTGAGAGCTTGTTTTGAGAGTGGCGACACTCGCCATATGGTAAGGGATTTCCCTAGACTTAGGAGGGGTGCACCTCCACAGACTACTCAGGCACCGCGTGCTCCACCGGGTCCTCCAGCTATGATTACAACACCAGCTACCACTCCACCTGTTCATCCAGCTCGAGGTGGAGGTCAGGCAGGTAAATGTTGCCATAGAGGAGGAGGCCAGGATAGATATTATGCCCTTCCTGCTAGTACAAAGGCAGTTGCATCCGACTTTGTCATTACAAGTATTGTTATGGTCTGTCATAGAGATGTGTCGGTCTTATTTGATCCAGGATCCACTTATTGATATGTGTCCTCTTATTTTTCTCCGTATTTGGGAGTACCCCGTGATTCTTTGAGTTATCTTGTTTATGCTTCTACACCTGTAGGAGATTCTATTGTTGTTGACCATGGGTATCGGTCGTGTTTGGTTGTTCTTAGTGGTTTTGAGACCATAGCCGATTTATTATTGCTCAGTATGGTAGATTTTGATATTATTTTGGGCATGAACTAGTTGTCGCCCCATTATGATATTCTTGATTGTCACACCAACACCGTACATTGGCTATGCAAGGATTACCACAGCTAGAGTGGAGAGGTACCTTAGATTATACTCCCATCAGAGTTATTCCATTTTGAAGGCTCAGCGAATGGTTGAGAAGGCGTGTGACGCGTATATAGCTTATGTGAGAGATGTCAGTATTGATAACCCTACAGTTCAGTCAGTTCCAGTTGTGAGGGATTTCCCAGATGTATTTCCAGCTAATCTTCCGGGCATGCCGCCCGATAGGGATATCGACTTTGGTATTGATCTTTTGTCGGGCACTCATCCCATCTCTATTCCTCCATATCGTATGGCTCCTCCTGGGTTGAAGGAGTTGAAGAAACAGTTACATGAGTTGCTTAATAAGGGCTTCATTTGGCCCAGTGTGTCACCTTAGGGGTGCTCCAGTCTTGTTTGTGAAGAAGAAGGATGGTTCTATGCATATGTGTAATGATTATCGCCAGTTGAACAAAGTTACAGTGGAGAACAGGTATCCATTGCTTCGGATTGATGCATGGTGCCATGGTGTTTTGCAAGATTGACTTATGTTTAGGCTATCATTAGTTAAAGATTCGGGAGCTAGATATCCTGAAGACTACTTTTAGGACTCGGTACAGTCACTACGAGTTCCTTGTGATGTCATTTAGACTGACCAATGCCCCTGCAACATTCATGCACTTGTTGCACAATGTGTTCTGGCCCTATCTTGACTCTGTCGTCATTGTGTTTATTGACGACATTCTGGTGTATTCCCGGAGTCGGGAGGATCATGAGCATCACCTGAGGACTGTGCTCTAGACCTTGAGAGAAAAGAAGTTATATGCAAAATTTTCAAAAGTGTGAGTTTTGGCTAGACTCAGTGGCATTTTTGGGTCATGCAGTTTTGAGTGATGGGATCAAGATGGATCTGAAGAGGGTTGAGGCAGTGCAGAGTTGGCATAGACAGTCATCAGTAATGGAGATCTGAAGTTTTTTTTGTTTGGCAGGGTATTACCGTCAACTTGTGGAGGGTTTCTCATCTATTGCAACACCTATGACCAGGATGACCCACAAGGGTGCTCTGTTCAAGTGGACAGAGGAGTGTGGGGAGAGCTTTCAAAATCTCAAGACAACTTTGAATACGACCCCAATATTGGTATTGCCTTCAGGTTTGGGGTCTTATACTGTATATTATGATAAATCGCGTCTTGGTCTTGGCGAGGTGTTGATGCAGGATGGTAGGGTGATTTCCTATGAGTCCAGACAGCAGAAGGTGCATGAAAAGAACTATCTTGTCCACGACCTTGAGCTAGCAGCTATGGTTCATGATTTGAAGATTTGGCAGCACTATTTGTATGGTGTTACTTGTGAGATCTACACCGATCACCGGAGTTTGCAACATCTATTAAAAAAAAGGATCTTAACTTGCGTCAGCGGAGGTGGTTGGAGCTGCTTAAGCATTATGATATCACTATTCTATACTATCCCGGGAAGGCCAATGTGGTGGCCGATGCCTTGAGTCGCCGGGCGGTGAGTTTAAGGAGCTTAGCATTTCTACCAGTAGCTGAGAGGCCATTGGCGTTGGACGTTCAGGACTTAGCCAACCAGTTTTTTAGATTGGATATTTCTTAGTCGAGTCGAGTGTGGGCTTTTGTGGTCTCTTAGTCTTCTCTTTATGATCATATCCGGGAGCGTCAGTATGATGACCTCCATCTACTTGTCCTTAGGAAATGGTTCATCACGGTGATGCTAAGGAGGTCACTATTGGAGATGGTGGTGCTTTGAGGATGCAGAGCAGGCTATGTGCGCCTAATGTAGATGGTTTACGTGAGTTGATTCTCCAGGAGGATCACAGTTCATGGTACTCCATTCATCCAGGTGCTGCGAAGATGTATCAGGACTTGAGACAACATTATTGATGGAGGAGAATGAAGAAGGGCATAGTAAAGTATGTGACTCGATGTCTAAATTTCCAGCAAGGGAAGTATGAGCATCAGTGGCCAGGTGGCTTGCTTCAGAAGCTAGAGATTCTGGAGTGGAAATGGGGGCAGATCACTATGGATATCATTGTTGGGATTCCACGGACTCCGCGGAAGTTATATAGAGTCTGGGTGATTGTGGATAGGTTGACCAAGTCGGCTCATTTCATTTCTGTGATGACAACTTATTCCGAGCAGCTGGCTCGAGTTTATATCTGCGAGATTGTCAGGCTTCACAGCGTGGCGGTATCTATCATCTCTGATCGGCGTATGCAACTTACATCATATTCTGGAGGGCTGTACAACATAAGTTAGGTACTCGGGTTGAGTTGAGCATATCAATTCATCCTCATACGGGCAAACAGTCCAAACGCGGTATTCAGATATTGGAGGATATGCTCTGTGCATATGTGATGGAGTTTGGGGGTTATTGGGATCAGTTCTTGCCACTTGCAGAGTTTGCCTACAACAAAGTTATCTGCCAAGTATTCATATAGCGCCGTACGAGAATCTATATGGTAGGCGGTGTCGGTCTCTAGTAGGTTGGTTCGAGCTGGGCGACGCTAGGCTATTGGTTACAGACTTGGTTCAGGATGATTTGGAGAAGGTTAAGGTGATTCAGGATCGACTTCATACAACCCAGTCTAGACAGAAGAGTTATGCGGATGGGAGGATTTGCGATGTTGCATTCATGGTTAGGAAGCGGGTCTTGCTCTTGATTTCTCCCATGAAGGGTGTTATGAGGTTCGGAAATAAGGGCAGGCCCTAGGTATATCAAGACTTTTGAAATTCTTGAGAGGGTTTGAGACATGGCTTACAAACTTACACTACCACCTAGCCTCTCTGCAGTTCATCTAGTGTTCCATGTTTCCATGCTCCGGAAGTATCATGGAGATCCATCTCATATGTTGGATTAAAGCTCAGTCCAGTTGGAGAAGGATTTACCTTATGTTGAGGAGCCGATGGCCATTTTGGATAGGCAGGTTCACAAGTTGAGGTCAAAGAACATTGCTTCCGTGAAGATTCAGTGGAGGGGTCAACCGAGCATGATATGCGCAACTGTTATCCTCATCTTTTCACCACTTCAGGTATGTCTCTATACTGGTTTGAGGACGAACGATTATTTTAAGAGGGGGAGGATGTAACGACCCGGCTGATTATTTTGAGAGTATGAGCCCCGATCCCCTATTTACTACTTCCCTTGTATCATTTTATGCTTATGTGACTTGCCGGGAGGATTTATTTTGGTTTTGGAGTGAGATGTGACACTTAGTCCCTAAAATGGAAGCTTAAGTTCTAGGAATTTGACCATAGTTGGAACTGTGTGAATATGAATTTGGAATGGAGTTTCATCATTTCCATTAGCTCCGTTGGGTGATTTTGGACTTAGGAGCATGTCCGGATTGTGATTTGGAAGTTCGTAGCTGAATTAGGCTTGAAATGACGAAAGTTGAATTTTTGGGAAGTTTGACCGGGAGTGGACCTTTTGATATCAGTGTCGGATTCTAATTCTGGAAATTGGAGTAGGTCTGCGATGTCAAATATGACTTGTGTACAAAATTTGGGGTCAATCGGACGTGTTTTGGTAGGTTTCAGCATCGTTTGTAGAAGTTTGAAGTTTCAAAGTTCATTAAGTTTGAATTAGAGTGCGATTCGTGTTTTTAGCATTGTTTGATATGATTTGAAGTCTCAACGAAGTTCTTATGATGTTTTAGAGTTTGTCTGTATGTTTGATTGAGGTCCCGGGGAGGGGGGCGGGGGGTACTTGGGTGGATTCCGAGTGGTTAACGGGCTAGAATTGGATTTGTTGGAATTGCAGAAAATCAGGTGCTTCTGCTGGTGGTCTCCTTCATCTTCTCAAGAGAGGTCTCACGTCCGCGTAAGGTATCTGGGAGGCCAGTAGAGCTTTGTTTTTCGCGTTCGCGAAGTTTTGGGCTATTAGGTTTACGCGTTCGCGATAGGGACCTCGCGTTCACATAAGAGGAGTTGGTCTAATGAGTCACCAGGCATTTGGCCTACGCGTTCACGATGAGGGTACCGCGTTCGCGAAGGGTCAGACAGTGGAAGCTTCAGGTTCACGATAGATACCTCGCATTCACGTAAGAGCAAATTTTGGTCAGTTGGTTTTTGTGCTTTGCTAACGCTAGGCACATTCCGCATTCACGAAAAAGGATTTATTTGGGCAACATGTTATATTTCAAATCAAGGGTTTTGCCATTTTTATCATAACTTGAGTTAGAGAGCTCAAATTTAGGCGAGATTTTGTGGGCTTTTGAGAGGCAACGATTGGTTGATGATTCTTAACTCGTTTTTGGTTATATACCACTAATCTATCATTAATTTTATCATTTAATTAAGGTTTTGGGCTGAGAAATTTGGAGAAAAAGTGGGAAGGTTCTTTAACCGAATTTTGGGGTTTTGATTGAGATTTTGGTGTTGTATTTGAGTAATTTTGGTATGGGTGGACTCGTGGTTGAATGGGTGTTCATATTTTGTGACTTTTACCTGATTTGGACATGGGCCCAGCTCGACAGTTTGGGGCGAATTTCTAATTTCTTGCTAAAGTCTTGATTTCATTAATTAGACTAGTTCTTATAGTTATATTTATGGTATGTAATTGCTTTTGTCTTGATTTGTCCCATCTGGAGTCGGAAAATCGAGGAAAATGCATTCTGACTGATTGATTGATCTTGGTTCGAGGTAAGTGGCGTGCCTAATCTTATGTGGAGGAAATCCCCTTAGTATTTGATACTGTTGTGGAAATTCTGTGATATATGAGTGGAGTGTACGCGAGGTGACGAATGCGTACACGTGCTAATTGTTGAACAATCTGGTTTTTAATGAACAATAACCTGTTATATCTTGAATGAATCATCCCAACATGTGTAGTTATCCTGTTTATCCTGATATCACATGTCTACATGTCTTAAATGCTTACTTGAAATCTGTGCAACATGTTTAGTTGAATTCCTGCTTTTCCTTGATTTATATTAGTCATAAACTGTATGATTCTTGTTGTTAATTGTGTTTTTCATCGATTTCGAGTTGTGTGTTTACTTTTGGGACTGCCAGGCGGTACCTCGGGAGATCCCCCTGCATATTTACTTTTGGGACTACGAGGCGGTACCTCAGGAGATCCCTTGTTGAGTATTTACTTTTGCGACTGCGAGACGGTATCTTGGGAGTTCCACTTTTGTTTACCTCCATGTGCTATGCTGTTACTTTTTTGTGAATTCTCTTTGTTAAATTCTCAGTCTTTCATCAAATTGTTATATCTTCTGTCTTATTATTTTATCCCAGTAGGGCCCTGACCTGACCTCATCACTACTCTATAGAGGTTAGGCTTGGCACTGACTGGTACCGTTATGATGTACTCATGCTACTCTTCTAAACATATTTTGTGTGCAGATCCAGATACCAACTACCAGCTCCGCTATTAGTTGAGCATAATTGCTGCTGCTTCGGAGACTTCACGGTATATCTGCCAGCGTCCGCAGACCTCAGAGTTCCCCCTCTATCCCCTTTATGTTTTTTCTTCTTTATTTTTCTAGATACAGATGTATAGAGATACTTACTACAATTCCTTAGAGCTTGTGACTATCAGTTTTTGGGAATTGTGTATACTCGAGTGTTGGATTACTTGTACATGTCGAGCGACATTTTCAGTTATGTAGTTATCTGTTGAAGTTTAGTTGTTAAATTATGATTTTATTTCAATTATTCCGTAATTGCTAGACTTACCTAGTCGTAGAGACTAGGTGCTGTCACGACGTCTTACGGAGGGAGATTTGGGTCGTGACAATGTCGCAATCAAGGCATATTACAAGTTAAAATTCAGATTTGTATTCATAGCGTACATGTATATATCCCCAAGGCAAATATAGCATAAGTCTCAGAATTTGTTCACAATGTTCAAGATAAGGTACCAATAGCCTCAACATTCCTCTAGCATGTTTATAGTACTCATGAAGTCTGTTAATTTATGATTTAGGAAAAAACATGCCACCAAAGCTAGAATCTACCCCAAGCATGAATACTCATGGAACATGCATATACGCTCGTCACCTCATATATACATCACCCCTGCATGTAGCAAATAATATCAAATAGTAGGAAAAAATCCCTCAACCAAAGCTAGGCAAAACACTTACCTTAAACAAGCCAAATCGATACTCTAGAAGTGCCATCTCGCACGAACTGACTTCCAAACGGCTCAAAAATAGCCAAAAGCAACTCAAAAATATAAAATATTGTCATTGGAGTTAAACCCAAATGATAAATGCTGAATCTTTAATCAAATACTCAAAGTCAACCAAAAAGGTCAAAACAGGTCCGCACCACGCAATCTAACAAAACTCACAAATTCCGACAACCCATTCGAATACAAGTCCAAATATACAAGTTTCATCCAAAAACCGACTCCAAATCGGAGTTCAAATCTTCAGTTTTCACTTTAGAAAAGTTTTTCCAAAACCCCCAAAATGCACTTTCTTATTCTTCAAACAAAAACACTATTTTCTTCTTTAAGAATCCTTGATTTAGAGCTAAAATCAATGATATATTCATGTTATAATCATAAATTCGAGTTAGGCTTACTTACCCGAATAAAGTGGATGAAAACTCCCTCAATAATCGCCTTTTTCGAGCTCCAAAACCTTGTGAGAAAAGTAACTAAATTCTAAAACAAGCAAATACACAACAGCCATCCCATCCCGGATCATATCCTAGATGATCTAAAAACTCATGTTTGATAATCCCAACATGATCCTTGCGAAATTACACCAAAGAAAGCCTTTTGATCATCCGGTGTGGACTTAAAATGAGGGAGATATGATGTTTTGATCATCCAGTTTTGACTCCCAATGTTTGGACATATAGCGAACTTCACCAAAGCCAGAAGGAGGAACACTCAAAGTGGCGAGACGTCCATCCTGATAACGACGAGGAGGGCTAGCAGACACGACCTTCTGATGGGTAGAGGGCTTCAAAAGTAGGACCTTCATGTTGGTTGCTTTGTCCGAAAATATGTCCAATACATCCTTCATCTCTCTAGTCGACCATTCTGCAAGATCAAGGGACGCGTTAAGCATCTTTCTAGCGAGCGCGAAATCATCTATCATCGGAGGATGAAATTTTAAAGCAAGAACTTGAGCGCATATATTCTTCTTGTTGCTAATAATCTCAAGGTGTGGATATGGTGTATCGTGATCGATAAAATTCATCCCTGCTGACGGAATTCACGGTCCTATGTTCTGTTACAAGAGTCTACAAAAATAAAAAGGAAGAATCTATGAAAACCGACAAAACTGAAAGGGGCAACATGTCACAATATATTTCCTAAATTCGAGAAAATATCTGGGAAGATATCGCCACATTCTGTTACACCCCATAATTTCGTACGTGAGAGTACATTGTAAGTCAATTGATTTAAGCTTAGAAATGAGATTGTCTTTGAAAGTACATAAAGTAAGTTAATCATGTTACCTTGGAGGTTACACATATTTACGATCATGAATAATGAGTACCAAGAGGGTTGGAAAGCTTAGAAGCTAAACCAATTGAAGAAAATAAGTTTCGTCGAAAGTAGACGAGTTTGGAATGTTATAACATGTACTTACGGTAAGACTATGATTCATTACATGATAAGGAAGTTATGATATGAATTATTTTTGTCGTATGATAATCGTGTGCTACATTTTGAAGTTAAGCAAGTTGTGGAACAAAAGTTGGCAAAGGTCTTCACAAATTATATTCATAATGTGCTGAAAATTAGGTCAAATGTAACTGAGTTTTTATCCCAATATTCTAGGAATTATTGGATGATATACTAATCAAATTGAAGATCTATGAGTCTAGTTTCAAAAATCATTAAACCGTTCATCGATATGATATACGAGTAGAGAGATATTTGTAGTTTTGCGAGACTGCGCAGACATCATAAGTGACAAGTAGGTGGGTCAGTAAAGCTTTTTGAGAAATACATTTAGTGTGTTATATGAGGTCTTATTGGAACATATTATATACGAAATTGAATGTTTGGAATTTAGTTTTCAATGCTCTTTACCGTTCTTTTATACGACATCAGGATAACAAGATATAAGCGCTGGAAGATGGGCCAATGCTAGGGTGCCAAGCTAGCACCTTTTTGACTTTTCCAAAGTTGATATATATAAGTCTTAGGTCGGATTTCTCTTCATTTTTCAGTATAACACGACCAGAGAACACCCATAAACATATCCTTAAGCTCTCTTATAGGGTTTCAAAGAAGATTATCATCCCGGGCATAAAATTGAGAAGTGATAACATCAAAACGATCCTTACGACGTAAGTGTCATTATACCGCCTCTCTTTTTTCTTTGTAGTTAGAGTTTTGGAAGATAATTCATAGTTACAAAACGTCTAATATATGTATTTAAGTGTTTAAATATCAAGGAATGTTGATAAATGTGTTTCCTAATAGTTAGAACTCACGGGACGGTGATCGGAAGCCGTGAGTTCGAGTTATTTGACTTGTAGTGGACTGTTTGTGGGCTGTTTCGTGTTGGTCTCTTGTGCCGATGTTTTATGGAGTTTTGGAGGATAAAATGTGTGGTAAAACAACACATAATGACGGAATTTGGGCTGGTTGTTCGTCGTTATTTTTTTTAAGGTTGTTTGACACTACTTTTGTTGTCGTTTCATGTATGAAGTGATTAGGGTGTGTAGCCAATTCTGTGATATATTGTGGTGGAGATAAGGTTGGGAAATAATGCATACATGTTGTTATTGTTTTTTTCTTAGTGTTTTTGGTATATGGTATTGGAGGAGGGCTTTGTTACAGGGGAGATGCTGCCCGAATTTACGTAAACGAGCTACTAGCTTAAGTTACAGACTTAGCCTTTGCTCAACACTGATTTTGAATCTCCTTATAATATGATAGATTGAGTTGACTTGTTTGAAGAGTTTCTTGGAAGGTATTAAGGATTCAACTTGATTAAGGTATGTTAAGGCTCTTCCTTCATTCTTTTGGCATGATCTAAAGTTGAAACGAACATAAACGATACGCTATTTCATAATTAATCTACTCCTAGCAACTAAGGTGGTCAACGTTGTTATTTTCTTACAAAGCTATTATAAGAAAGTATGTATAATCCTTTAGTCCTAGTGAAGTTCATATTCATGGTATGATGTCCATAATGTTAATAGAAGGTGCAACTACCTTACGTCACTCCAAAAGGTTTAGAGTGTGATTCTAGGAGTCTAGCATGCATTATATATAGTATCTATTTTACTCTATCGAGCCGCGCTATAGTCGGTCGGGTACGAAACCTATTGTTAAACCACTGATCAGTTGGGTTTTACCGAGCTCCATGTGGCCGGGTACATTTTTACCAAGTCCTCTTTTTGGCCGGGTACGATATGATGATGATGATACCCACAAAGTGTTTTTAAGAGATTATGTATATATATGTATCAAGCATTTCATGTCACTATCTCTTAGAGGCACTCAGATGCTACATGTTGTATCTCCTATATCTCTCATTACATTACTGTTCTTATTTATGCTTTTCGACCTTACATACTCAGTACTTTGTTCGTAATGACGTCCCTTTTGCCCGGGGATGCTGCGTTTCATGCCCGCAGATCTCGATAAACCTGCTAACAGTGATCCTAGTAGTCTATCAGCTCAGCGGAAGGTGTTGCTGCACCCCACTTGCTACAGAGTTTCCTATTTGGTCAGTATGATTGGGATATGTATTGAATGGTATGGCGGGGCCCTGTCCCGACCTATATGAAATTTATGTAGTCTTAGAGGCTTGTAGAAAGATGTTAGGTATATGGATACTTGTATGGTCTTGTCGGCCTATGTTTTAAGTTTAAAAATGATCATGTCAGCCTTATAGGCCCGTATGTCACATGTGTAAGTTTCTATATAATGTTGGGTCATCCTGTGTCTAGTATGCACTTATATTTTATCTTGTTGTCTCATGACGACCCTTTTGGCCCATTTACCCATGATAGTATGATAAGAAAGATATATTATGTTAGTACTCGGTTGAGTAAGGTACCGGGTGCCCGTCGCAGCCCATAGGTTGGGTCGTGACAGAAGTGGTATCAGAGCAGTTCTATCCTAAGGACCTCTACAAGCCGTGTCTAGTAGAGTCTTGTTTATGGGTATGTTGTGCACCACACTTATAAGTAGGAGGCTACAAGGAATTTAGGATTGTCACTCTTTCTCCTTACTCTAGATCGTGTGGTAGAGATCAGTCGTAAGAATTCAAACTTCTAAATTCTACTTTATTCGTAATACAAAGATACCTCATCCTAATAGACAATTAGTAAGAGATTGAATGTGGCTGTGGAAGAGTTGAGACAGAGGAACTCGATTTTTCAACATGCTTATGATGAGTAAATATGAGGTCTTCAGGAGATTATGTGTATACTAAGACGTTTAAGCTTCTTGGTAAGGAGCCGTAATGAATGTATATCTATCCACCCATATGGTAAAAAAAAAAAATAACGAGAGAATCAGAAGGTAGATACAAGTTTTAATAAGTGAAAGGAGCAAGGTGAAGCACGGTACGAGTTACCTAGTTAATAATGATTATCAGCATTTATAATTCAAGCAGAGAAATATAAGCATTTTGAGTTACTTCCAACAGTAATAGAGATATCTACAATTGTCCATACCCATCTCAATTATGCTATGTGGCTGCCAACTGACATAATTCAAGAGAAAGATAGGATAGCAGGATCCAGCTGGGGTTAGAGTAACCCAAAATTGTGGATGGATTGTTATCATTATTTAACATTTTTGAAGGGTAGTGCAGGAAGTTGTAATATATCTCCTTGCGAGACATCCAGATGGTGCACTCTATAATAGAACAATCATATATGAATACTAGAATGTTCAGAAATTTCAGATGATAGGCAGTGGAATCCTACAAGGGTTAAATATTTACCTTAGTATGACTCCTGTCCCTAGTAAAAGAGAGAGAGAGAGAGAGAGAGAGAGAGAGAGAGAATGTTAGGCGTCCCAAAGAACCAGTGAGATGAAGCAGGGGGAGCTAAAAGTTAAGGAACGTTTTGTTGAAGTCTTCATAATAAGGTGACAGACAGAAATATTAGCAGGATAATATGAAGAGAGTTAATGAAACATTATGAGTAAGATGTAATAAATGGGAGATAACGGTAAATCAAAATATGACAGGATGACATAGTCTATAGTCAACTGAAAGAAAAGACAAGAGGAGACATGCCTTGAGACAATAAAAGTATAAGCCCTAAAGTCATATCCTCATTTCGAGAAATCAATTGCTGAGTCCATCGTGATTACCAGAACGAAAAGTTATACCCCCGAGTAATATAAATTAGTATGGGATAGTAAACAAGAAAAGAAATCGAACATGAATTAGGGATCGAAGGAATTGGTAATAGTTGGAATTGTTTCAAAGAACGTGTTTCGACAATATTAGAATGAACAATACAAGAATAACCTTTAAAGGTTATTCACGAAGACGCTTCCCTAAAGCAAGAAGTATGAGCAGAGTTAAGCTTAAGGGACTAAATGTGCCAGTTACACCAGGTGTCACTCTTGTGCATAAGAAATTCAATTATCCATGGTGTAGAAGGGCTACCGCAAAGTGAGTAATATGCAGTGAAGATGTGAAAAAAAAATGCCAAAGATGAAGAGGTAACTATTGGATGGTAAAGAAAGAATGCGGTAAAAAGGAATGAGATTGCATTTATTCAGATCCTACAGATATAATATGACTCCAGAATATTATGCAAGCATGATGCCGGGGAGAATCAATAAGGGTTTCTCACTCGATGATATTGATAAATAAGTGGGAATGAACACTTGATATATAAGGATCTCGTACGAGAGGTAAGTTAAGACAAAGGACATAACCCAAGATGTGTTACATAAAATACAGACATGAGAGTGGACCAACGGGTAGTCTGTAGTTGATCCAGGAAGAGCCTAGTCATGGATAGATAGGAGGATACAGACAAATCGGTAGATCATGCAAGATAAACAAAGTGAAACCCAACATAGGAATTCCGTTTCTCAAATACGACATTGTAATCCTCGAGAAATATTCAGATAGCAGTTGGGGTAGTAGAAGGTACAATATAAGTGTTACGGAAATAAAAGAGAGTGCCACTAGGGAGACAACTAAAATTTCAATTCAGAAGCAACCATACGAGCACAAGGGCATGGAGGTAAGTAACTAAGGATAATGATAGGCGAGTAAGAACATCAGAAATACCGTAGGGTATACAATGTAATAATCTCGCAGCGTTACAAGAGTCAGAAGTTCTTCCCTAAGCACTGCAATGAAAGACTAGCTGAGGAAATAAGGAAGTAGGCTTCAGCATAAGCGTAGTGACCTAAAGAAGAAATGGTCTTGTAACAGCAGTCTCACTATAATGTTGTATGCACTCCATAAGAAAGTGGCGCCTATCGTGGCTAATGAATATGAAGAAGAAAAAAAAAATCAAGAGTTGATAATTGAGATCATATGAGATACAGGGAACTCCACTATTCATTGGAACTAAGATAAGCCAAGTATCCATGCAGCAAGTGGCAGAACGACCATGAAAAGTAATTGCTTATAGTTAAAGACAACCGAGAAGGCATGAAAGGAAATCTATGGTGATAGCATGTTAAAAGGAAAGGTACGAGTAGTATAAATAGATTTGCGTAGGTCGCAAGCTAAAGTATGGTACAACAATAATGTTTTAGCTAGACAAGATTAAGGATAAGAAAAGGTGAGTGAGAAGGTGACGAGAATAGGTAAGTCCTCGGGATTAAACCCATTACAACAAGAGAACTGATGGTTTCCATAAAGTTATAAAAAGCTCAGTATAGCATGAGTGAACTCAAAGGAGTTTAAAACTAGGAGCATTTAGAAGAAATGGAATGCTACCCTGGTAGTAAAGTAAGGGTGTAACTGTGATAAATGATAAAATGATGACGTTTAGGCCTTTGATTGAGTAATGATTTTGAGAACAAGGATTTCATGAACTGCACCGGATTTGAATAACCCCATAGGATGAATCACATTGGAATGCTATGAAATACAGTTATTAGAGTATAGTATCGTCTCTAAGTGGATCAGGAAAATCACTTCAGATATTCCCCGATGAGATGTGAGCCCTAATGACGATATATTACATAAGAGGTTTCAAGTTATCAATGGTAGATTATAGATCAACATTAAGGTGAATCAACAATAGACAGATGGAAGTTACAAAGTATGAGATGAGATTAGGCTGTCATTATTAAGATGAACAGTAATAAGGAAGAATTAAATGGCTTAGATTTATACATATAGGATAAGCAGTGAGAGAGTAACCTGGATTTGGGTGGCAGGTCTCGACAATAATAAACTGAAGTAAGAGTTATAGTATAATATGACCTACCTAGTTGTGGTAAAGCCATACGCCTAGATATCTGAGGCCATGAAACAAGATATATCAATAGTCGTAAGTTCGACAAATTACCGAGTGAAAAACTTCAGTACACCTATAGATTCCTAGAGGGATAGCTTGTCGAGTTCTGTATATGTTCCAAAAGAGAGGCCTAGAGATTGTCTAAAAGATGGAAGAAAAGGAGAAAAGAGTCGCATAGTCACACATACAAGGTCAAAATTGTACAGCTGCATGAAATAAGGAATAAACAGTTACTAGATTGGATGAATTTCGACCACAAGTCGTGGTGTGAGGAAGAAGCCTTACGGGGGGGAATACCCTAACCTTTGGATCTATTCATCGAACAACTCCCTATATGGAAAAGAAAATATTAAAGTATTCATAAAAGCTATTGTTTAATACACAGATAAGTGCATTAGTCAACATTCGAAGACGAATTTTCCAAAGGGGGGAATAATGTTACACCCCATAATTTCGTAAGTGAGAGTACGTCGTAAGTCAATTGATTTAAGCTTAGAAATGAAATTGTCTTTGAAAGTACATAAAGTAAGTTAATCATGTTACCTTGGAGTTTACAAATATTTACGATTATGAATAATGAGTACCAAGAGGGTTGGAAAGCTTACAAGCTAAACCAATTGTAGAAAATAAGTTTTGTTGAACGTAGACGAGTTTGGAATGTTATAACATGTACTTTAGGGTGAGACTATGGTTCATTACATGATAAGGAGGTTATTCTATGAGTTATTGTTTTCGTATGATAGTCGTGTGCTACGTTTTTAAGTCAAGCAAGTTGTGGAGCAAAAGTTGGCAAAGGTCTTCACAAATTACATTCATAATGTGCTGAAAATTAGGTCAAATGTAACTGAATTTTTATTCCAATATTATTGGAATTATTGGATGGTCTACTAAAAAAATTGAATATCTATGAGTCTAGTTTTCATCTCATTAAACCGTTCATCGATATGACATAGGAGCAGAGAGCGCGAGACTGCGCAGACATCATAAGTGACAAGTAGGTAGGTCGCTAAAGCTTTTTGAGTAATACATTTCGTGTGTTATATGCGGTATTATTGGGACATATTATATACAAAATTAAAGGTCTTGTAATTTAGTTTCCAACTCTCTTAACCGTTCGTTCATACGACATCCGGATAAAAGGATATAAGTGTCGGAAGATGGGCCAATGCTAGGGTGCCAAGCTAGCACCTCTTTGACTTTTCCAAAGTTGATATATATAAGTCTTAAGTCGGATTTCTCTTTATTTTTCAGTATAACACGACCAAAGAACACCCATAAACATATCCTTAAGCTCTCTTCTAGGGTTTCAAAGAAGATTATCATCCCGGGCATGAAATCGAGAAGCGATAACATCAAAACAATCCCTACATCATTATACCACCTCTCTTTTTTATTTGTAGTTAGAGTTTTGGAAGGTAATTTATAGTTAAAAAACGTGTAATATATTTATTTAAGTGTTTAAATATCAAGGAATGTTAATAAATGTGTTTCCTAATAGTTAGAACTCACGGGACGGTGATCGGAAGCCGTGAGTTCGAGTTATTTGACTTGTAGTGGACTGTTTGTGGGATGTTTCGTGTTGGCCCTCTGTGCTGATGTTTTATGGAGTTTTGGAGGATAAAATGTGTGGGAAAACAGCACATAATGACAGAATGTTGGGCGGGTTGTTCGTCGTTATTTTTTTTTAAGGTTGTTTGACAATACTTTTGTTGTCGTTTCATGTATGAAGTGATTTGGGTGTGTAGGCTATTTTGTGATATATTATGGTGGAGATAAGGTTGGGAAATAATGCATACATATTGTTATTGTTTTGTTCTTGGTGTTGTTAGTATATGGTATTGGAGGAGGGCCTTGTTACAGGGGAGATGCTGCCTGAATTTACGTAAACGAGCTACTAGCTTAAGTTACAGACTTAGCCTTTGCTCAACACTGATTTTGAATCTCCTTATAATATGATAGATTGAGTTGACTTGTTTGAAAAGTTTCTTGGAAGGTATACTCAACTTGGTTAAGGTATGTTCAAGCCTAAGCACTTTGACACTTCTAGATTTCGCCAACTACGCCGAAACCAACCAAAACACCTCCGATTGACCTGAACTTTTGCAGACACATAAAAAATGACAGTACAAACCTGCTCCAACTTTCGTGATTCCATTCTGACCTCGATAGCCTATTTTCTAATGCCGATGGAAAATTTCCAAAAAGTAACTCTCGCCAATTCAAGCCTAATTCTATCCCGGACATCACAAAAATATCCTGAACACACTCCTAAGTGCCAAATAACCTAATGAAGCTATCTGAGCCATAAAATCCGCATTCCGAGGTCGTTCACCAATAAGTCAAATCTCAGTTGACTTTCTCAACTATTAGGCTACCTTGAGAGACTAATTGCCTCAATGCTCACCGTGACCACTCTGAACCCGAACCAACCGACCCAACACACATAAATGATGCTGAACCACATAAAAATGAAGCAGAAATGGGGGAAACGAGACTAAACTCTCGGAACGACCGGCCGGGTCTTTACATCCTCCACCACTTAAACATAAATTCGTCCTCGAACGTGCCAAGAGTTGTTCTCCAACACTATCAAACTGTTACGCATCTTACCATGCATATAGCCGGGGGTGATCCCACGTCACCCTATCCCATATAGGTCCAATACCACAATACCGCTTAAATTTTGAAATCCAAACATTTGCCCATAAACCTTAGAACCAAATTCCCACTTCTGAAATGATATGTAAGATCAAAATTTCCATAACAATAAACTGAACAAGCCTGAACATGCTGAATCAAGCCATATACGCACCCCAGATGAAATCACATAATACACCGCATGACCCAAATCTCATAGCAATAACTCTTAACCACAATGACTGCTCAGAACAATCCAATACCGGTACACCACCTCTTACAAAGAAATGCCTCGCTCTAACACTTCCATATACTGCTGATGGCGCCTATACTGGAACAGATAGACAACTCACCCTGCCCTAACACCTGAATCTGCACACAAGGTGCAAGGAGTAATGTGAGTATGCCAACTCAGTAGTAATGAAAATAAATCAGGTCTAAGCAGCAAGAAACACATAAAATCAATGCCATCAAATCACAAGAGGCACAACCTTTCTTTCCAATAGTATAACATAGATATGTGAAATCATCATGTCACAAATCATCTTCAGAAAAATCCCTTAAGGAGAGTATATTTTTCAACAACTTCAACCGGAAGGTTTAGTATAAAAACGAAATGAATCATATAGAGGCCCCTCAGGCAAAACATATTTCATAAGCTCAGAGTGTGAGTAGTAAATCATCAGTAGCCCCTCGGGCAAAACACGTATCATAATCAGCCCCTCGGGCATGCCTCACAGTCACTCATAATCAGTCACTCAGCACCTCACAGTCATTCAGCACCTCACAATCACTCATGCCTCCCTATCACTCGTCACTCGACACTCGGAACTCGCACTCAGTAGGTACCTGCGCTCACTGGGGGTGTGTACAGACTCCGTCTTCGGAGGGGCTCCTTCAGCCCAAGCGCTAAATAAACAGCCAAATCATGGCATCAATCACTCTCAGGATCTCGGCCTGTCTCATATCATAAATATCCTCACAATCAAACCCTCGGCCTCACTCAACACCTCACCATCACTCTGGCCCTCGGCCACAATCAACAGAACCACTCGAAAGGTCCCTCGGGCGAATTAGTAAAAACAGGGTACTCGCCCCAAAACATCAGTTTAAATCTCAAAGTGGTTTACATCATGCTAAGTTTAAAATAAAACAGTATGCACAATGATGCTGAGTGAAATCATCAACAAATAGTGAGGAAAACATCAGTAAAAAGCCCTCAAAGGGTCTAAACAGATCGACACAAGGCCCCAAACACGACTTATAGCCCAAATATTTCACAAATCTTTAGAACATAATTTAACATAAGGTTTTGAGTAAATATGCAACTCATTAGTTGCCGCGGAGAGGACCTAGTCCAATCCAAAAATTAGTACGCGCCACATACTCGTCATCCGACACGTGCGCCATTCCAAAATCAGTAGGAAATATGTAGTCCGGGGTTCCATACCCTCAGGACAAGATTTATAACCATTACTTACCTCTACCGGGACGCGACACTAGTCCGCTATGCCTTTTCCCCTCAAATTGATTCCCGATTGATCTGAATCTAGCCAAAACCAATTTAGCATGATCAATATATATCGAAGGAACTCAACCTAATTGAAAATCATCTATTAAAACAAGAATCTCAAAATTCGGCAAAACCCGAGCCCCGAGCCCATGTCTCAGAATTCGATAGTTTTTACATCACTTGAAACCTCGTCCTCCCACAATTTTATACATACCAAAAACACTAAAATCGGACCAAAATTTCCATTCCAAAACCTCAAAAGATATCTCAATTCTTTCCTCCTATTTTTCCAACTTTTCCCTACTCAAATCCTTAAATTTCAAATCCTAATCTTAACAAAATAGCATAGGAACGGGTTTAACAACCAGAGAACTTACCTTTTCTGAAGAACCTTGAATTTCCCTCTCAAAATCACCTTCAATGGACTCCTCCCGCATGCAAATTGATGAAAACTAATAAATTTCGCGGAGGGGTCCTTTTTATACTGTCCTGCACAGTCATTTCCGCACCTGCGGACAATTGGCCACACCTGCGGACCCGCACCTGCGATCCCAGGGTGTGTACCTGCGAAAACTAACTTAACGGCCAATTCTCGCGCATGCGATCATCATTCCGCACCTGCGCCATCGCAGGTGCGATGCACCTTCCGCACCAGCGACATCGCAGGTGCGACAAACTCCTCGCACCTGCGGACCATTCCTTACACAGTCAAAACTCGCACCTGCGACCATTCCTTCGCTCCTGCGGAACCTCACCGGCGGCTTCCCTTCCACAGGTGCGAAAACACCAGCAATCCAGCAATCTGCAGATTTCCAAAAATCACTCCAACTTCCCGTCAATCACCTGAAATCAATCCCGAGCCCCCTCTGGACCCCAACCAAACATACCAACACACCCCATAGCATTATTCCAACTTATTCGAGGCTTCGAAACACCAAAAAAACACGAAAACACCAAATTTATATCAAATTCAAGCCTAAGAACTTTGAAATTTCTAGATTTCGCCAACTACGCCGAAACCAACCAAAACACCTCCGATTGACCTGAAATTTTGCAGACACATCAAAAATGATATTACGAACCTGCTCCAACTTCCGGAATTCCATTCCGACCTCGATAGCCTATTTTCCAATGCCGACCAAAAATCACCAAAAACTAACTCTCACCAATTCAAGCCTAATTCTACACCGGACATCACAAAAATATCCTGAACACACTCCTAAGCTCCAAATCACCTAACGAAGCTATACGAGCCATAAAATGTGCATTCCGAGGTCGTTCACCAATAAGTCAACTCTCAGTTGACTTTCTCAACTATTAGGCTACCTTGAGAGACTAATTGCCTCAATGCTCACCGTGACCACTCTGAACCCGAACCAACCGACCCAACACACATAAATGAAGCTAAACCACATAAAAATGAAACAGAAATGGGGGAAACGAGGCTAAACTCTCGGAACGACCGGCCGGGTCGTTACATTAATAGAAGGTGCAACTACCTTACGTCACTCCAAAAGGTTTAGAGCGTGATTCTAGGAGTCCAACATGTATTATATATAGTATCTATTTTACTCTATCGAGCCGTGCTATAGTCGGCCGGGTACGACACCTATTGTGCAACCACTAATCAGTTGGGTTTTACCGAGCTCCACGTGGCCGTGTACGTTTTTATCGAGTCCTCTTTGAGGCCGGGTACGATTTGATGATGATGATGCCCACAGAGGCGGATGTTTTTAAAAGATTATGTTATATATATGTATCAAGCATTTCATATCACTATCTCTTAGAGGGACTCAGATGCTACATGTTGTATCTCCTATATCTCTCATTACATTACTATTCTTATTTATGCTTTTCGACCTTACATACTCAGTACTTTATTCGTAATGACGTCCCTTTTTCCTGGGGACGCTGCGTTTCATGCCCGCAGGTCCCGATAGGCAGGTTGACAGTGCTCCTAGTAGGCTATCAGCTGAGCGGAAGGTGTTGCTGCACTCCAGTTGCTCCGAAGTTGCCTATTTTGTCAGTATAATTGGGTATGTATTGACTGGTATGGAGGGGTCCTGTCCTGACCTATATGACACTTATGTAGTCTTACAGGCTTGTAGATATATGTCAGGTATATGGATACTTGTATGGCCTTGTCGGCCTATGTTTTGAGTTTACAAATGATCATGTCAGCCTTATAGGCCCGTATGTCACATGTGTAAGTTTCTACATAATGTTGGGTCATCCTGTGTCTAGTATGCACTTATATTTTATTCTTATTATCTCATGAAGGCCCTTTTGGCCCATTTACCCATGATAGTATGATAAGAAAGATATGTTATGTTGGTACTCGGTTCAGTAAGGTACTGTGTGCCCGTCGCGGCCCATAGGTTGGGTATGCATGGTATGCTCCTTATATAGAATATTGAGTCAGCTATTTGGCTTGGTGAACAAAATTTTTGTCACAACCCAAACCAATGGGCCGCAATGGGTACCCGGTGCCTTACCCAATAGAGTACCAACATAATGTATCTTTCTTATCACACCGTCATGGGTAAATGGGCTAGAAGGTTCGTCATGAGATAACCAGAGTAAAACATAAGGCAATACTAGAGATAGAATGACCCAACATGACATTTGAACTTATACATGTGACATATGGGCCTATAAGTCCGACATGAACATTTTTACGCTCAAAAAATAGGTCGCAAAAGGCCATACAAGTATCCATACACATGACATCTGTCTACAAGCCTCTAAGAGTAAATAAATGTCATAAAGGTTGGGACAAGGCCCTGGAATACCAATTAATACATGTCCAAATCGTACTTATCAAATAGGAAACTCTGGAGCAAGTGGAGTGTACCAAGACCTTCCGCTGAGCTTATAGCCTACTAGGAAGACTGTCAACCTGTCTATCAAAAACTGCGGGCATGAAACGTAGAGTCCTTAGGCAATAGGGACGTCAATACAAATAAAGTACCGTGTATGTAAGGAATGAAAAGTAGTATACAAAAGACATGAAAGAAACATGGATAAAAGTACTCAACCTGTAAGTCTGAATAGCTCTGTGAATCATAAAACATTTATAATGTCATGCATGTGCATGTAAATGTCATATCATGCATAGGCATATGTGTACCTAACATGATCAAGCCTCTGAGTGCATCCCATTATATCATCTCGGCCTCTAAAATCATCAACGTATTGTCACAGGGTATTTCTAAGAGTAACTCAGCTTCTTCCTCTTCTCTAAGAAAAATTCTAGCCACGCATCAACACCCCACACTTAGACTCTTGCTCGTCCTCGAGCAATATCCTTCACACGTACATAATTCATTAACAAGGAGTGTTTTACATTTCAATCACACACATTACCCCTTAACTATGATCGATACCGACAATCAAGCATGAACATACAAAATTTCACATTCTTTCCCTTCTTTAAACATGCCCAAGTATAACAATTTAATCAATCATACCAACAACCTAATCGCAACCACC
>ML375745.1:37966-57389 GCA_005239525.1 Nicotiana knightiana
AAACTAAAAGAAGAGAAGAGAAGAAAAACTAAGTAGAATCCTCTTTCAAGCGTGGTGTGTTCCTCCACATCAATCCTGCATCCAAAATCCTTCAATCCTCCATAAAAATCCCCCCAATGTTATGTTTTTGGGTCTATTTATATGTTTAGGATGAACCCTAAAAGTGTAAAAGACTTCTATTCCAACTTGGAAACACTTAAACCCGTCAAAACTCGGTTTCTGGCCGACTGGGGACCCTGGCGTTTCAGCCCAAACGCCTGGCTAACGCCAGGGTGGGGCTGGCGTTTCAGCCCAAACGCCTGGCTAAGGCCAGGCTGGGTCAGGCTGCTTGGCTCTGTCGCCCGGCTATTGCCCGGGTGCCTCCTTTCGCGTATTTTTCGACGTATTTGCATCCGTTTAGCTCCGTTTCCATTTCCAATTCACCTACACATAAAATAAACTCCATTAGGCACATACGCCGTGTATTTTTATCATTAAATAATATAAAATGCAAGGTATATAATGCTTAAAATCCTGAATTCTAGCCACGCATCACGTATACCAAATGATCAGGTGGTGGTGCGTATATAACGCCATAACCTTTTCCCATACCTCATATACATATACTATACGCGTATATAATGCCATCTGGTCATGGGTCAATATACATGTATAAATGAATGCAATACATAATGAAGAAAGTCAATAAAATCTCTCAGAATGTCATGATACTCATGAACAAACGATATGATAGTAGGACATATGAGGAATCAAGAACATAGTCAACCCTAGTACTTCTAAGAGTAGAATCATTTGTGAAAGTTGCGTGCTTGCTCATTTTGTTTTATCATATGGATCATGCCAAAAAAAGAAGGTATAGACTTAACATACCTTAACTCCGTTGAATCCTTAATACCTTCCAAGAAATTCTTCAAACAACTCAACCTACAAAAGCATAGGGAGATTCAAAATCACTGTTGAGTAAAGGCTAAGTCCACAACTTAAACTAGTAGTTCATTTATGTAAATTTGGGCAGATCTCCCCTATAAGAAGGGCCTCTTCCAATACCATATACCAACAACAACCACCAAAGAAATATAATCAGCAATACAAAAACAACCTAACCATAATTCGGGACCTTTAATACAACAAAAACCCCAAATATACCATAACACACCCAATCAACAAGTTATCAATTAGCTTGAAATTGCAACAACGAGCGACCAACCTACTACCCTACCACATGTGGCATTTATCCATGGCCCTCATCCTTCCAAACTCCATAAATAAGTAGCACAATAGGCAAACACGTGTGGATTACAAAACAATCCACTAAAAGTGAAATAAATCGAACTCACGACTTCCGTTCACCGTCCCATGAGTTCTAACTATTAGGAAATAAATTTATCAACCTTCATTGATATTTAAAATCTTAAATACAGAAAGTAGACGTTTTATTAAATATGAATTACCTTACAAAACTCAAACTACAAAGAAAAAGAGAGGCGACATAGCGTTACTTACGTCGTAGGGATCGTTCTAATATTATCGCTTCTTGATTTCGTACCCGGGATGTTAATCTTCTATGAAACCTTATAAGAGAGCTTATGGATATGTTTATGGGTGTTTTCTGGTCGTGTTCGATTTAAAAATGAAGAGAAAGACGACCTAAGACCTATATATATATCAACTTTTGAAAAGTCAAAGAGGTGCTAGCTTGGCACCCTAGCATTGGCCCATCTTCCGACGCTTATATATTTTTATCCGGATTTTGTATGAACGAATGGTTAATGGAGTTGGAAACTATATTCCAAGAACGTAAATTGGGTATATAATACGTCCCCAAAATACCTTATCTAACACACGAAATGTATTGCTCAAAAAGCTTTAGTTACACACCTACTTGTCACCTATGCAGTCTGCAGAGTCTCGCAAAATAACAAATATCTCTCTACTCTGATGTTGTATCAATGAACTATTTAATATTTTAGAAGCTAGACTCGTAGATCTTCAATTTGATATGTGTATCATTCCATAATTCCATGTATATTGGGAGAAAATCTCAGCTATATTTAACCTAATATTCAACACATTTATGAATGTAACTTGTGAAGTACCTTCCACAACTCGCTTGGCTTCAAAACGTAACACAAGACTATCATAAGTCTTAACTCATAACATAACATCCTTATCACGTTAAGAACCCTATTCTCACCCCAAAGTGCATGTTATAACATTCCAAACTTATCGACTTTCGACGATACTTATTTTTCGTTTAGCTTCTAAGCTTTCCAACCCTCTTGGTACTTTTTATTCGTGATCTTAAAGATTTGTAATCTCCAAGGTAACATGATTAACTTACTTTATGTACTTTCAAAGGCGATCTTATTTCTGAGCTTACATCAATTGACTTACAAATACTCTCATGTACGAAGATATGAGGTGTAATAATTTTCCTTTAAAAGAAAAGCCAATTTCTAGTTGACTTGGAAGTCTTTTATGGTAAGAAAAAAAAAGAATTTTTGAAAGGCCTCTCCTTTGGAATCTTGTACCAATATCTTTTAGACTTGACAAACTATTCTACATGGAATGAATTAATTCCATAAAAGAAATAAAAGAGGGTCTCTTGTTCCTATTTTCCGAAAGGCAAAGATACTTAGGGAAAGTTCCAACTCCTCTTCAATAAGCTTCGTTGTAAGAACAATTTGGGCAAATTATGGAAAGCTTTTAGCACTAATCCAAAAGAGGAAATTTACGTTTCCTTTGAGCTCATTTGTAATTAAAGCTATTATCTATGTATAATGAGCTTATACTTAGCCATCAAATTGGTTTGTTGCTCGGAGACAACCAGTTCGCCAAAAAAAAAAGAGACTCCAAATAAAGAACATTTGCTACGTTGATGGGTAATTAAGATACTCCATTCGAGGAGCAATTCTTCTACTGGGTTCATGCATCTGTGAGAAAGTCATTGACTTATCTTCAGAGTAAAAAAATAAAAAAAGCAAGGCAAAGATACATCATCCGTTAAGATCTTCTTCATTATGCCATGTCACACTTAAAAATGTCCATTGGCTCCACAATGGTTACTTTAAATCATGTCTTCAGGTTACGATAAGCCTACACCTCGACAAGATTTTAATTAGGGGCATTTATAAATAATTAAAATTTTATTAAATTTGAATCCGCAAGTAATTTTGGATTTATCATATATTAAATACATATTAGTCCACTATGGGCTAGTATAATCGGGTCGATTATTTAAACAAAAAATAAATTAATTTAAATAAAAGTCCAATGTATTATTGGACTAGCTCATCAATTGGTCTTCTATCAATGAGTCAGCCCATAAGCCTCAAGCCCAATGACTCACTAATGCTTTCTTGGAGACTGCTCCATCCCACACATATATAAATGGGTCAAAAGAAAAAGCTAAGAGACAATCAAGGAAGCAGAAGGAAAGTCAAAAGAAGCTCTGAAGAATAGCATCAAGGTCTCCATCCATATCTGCAAGCGTCGTTTGTGGTCAAATTCCAAAAGCGAACTCAAATCATAGGCGGACGACTTTAAATCTTTCGTTTGTGATAATCCAACACCAAATCCTGGTTCTTGACGACCTTCAAATTGTTCGTGACGCACTACAAATCTGAAATCCATCACATTCAAGATCAACCTCTCTAGCTCTTGAACCATCGTTCCTGAGGAGAAGATTCAGAGGATTACATCTCTTTAGATCTGAAATATTTTAGAGATTGTAACTCCATCACTTAAATCAAATATAATATTTGTCGCTATAATTCTTGTCTTGATTATTATTTTTCAAGAGCGAAATTTAGTTGTTACAATAGGTGTAAGAAACAAAGGAATAGAACAGAAAAATCTACAAGAATTAATAAATGCAGCAGAGGCGAGGTAATTAGAAATCAAAAAGCAAATATTGGAAACAATAACTAAGAAGTTAACGACGAACTGGAGTGGATTGCTGTTGTGTTGCTCGTTCTCGGTGCTTTGCCTTGGCAATGGTGGATTGCTTTGGTGATGTGGGTTATTGCTTCGCTTTGCTGCTTCAGAACAATAGACACGTAAAGTTAGAGTTTGGTGGCCGACTGTTTTGCGAAAACGTGGTTAGCCTACAAAAACAAATAAATAAAGTGACAATTGTACCTCAAACTTGAATTCTAATGACAAAAAAACGCAAATGTCTAAACTGATCTTCGGCTTTGCTCTTCTATTATTTAAATATATTATATACCTCTTTGTTCTAATTTATGTGAACTTGTATGACTGATAGTGGCGAAGTTAGGAATTGTTTCAAGAATATTCAAATTGAAAGAAGTGAAAAAAGATCCTGACAAAGGGTATTCAATATGTGTTATATACCTCTAAAACGTAATATTTTACTTATATACGCAGTGATTTTTTTTGACGTAGGGTGGTTAGTTGACCACCCTTCTGACCATGTGGCTTCAGCATTGATGACTGAGCATGAATTTCAAAAAAACAATTCGTATGAAATAACTTGGGCACGAACTTTTGGAATTTGTGGTCCTCAACAAGTTAAAATATTTGTACGGATATAATTCTTTTGAAACTTGTGGGGGTAAACATGTCAGAGTATTTGTCTAGTTATAAAAGCTTTCCATTAAAGGTATAATTACAAGTTTAAACTAAATTATTTTCAAATTTAAAAAGGGATTATTCTTTTTGGAACGGATTAAAAAAAAAAAAGTTCACCTAAACTGGAACGAAAAGGATGTTACGTATATTATATAATATATAAAAATAGAAATACTTGTACATGGAAACAGGCTGATTATTTTAACTACATGAATAATGTTACAACTCACACCTAGATAAAGCTTGGGAAGTGTGGCTACTAAGCGCGACCAATTAGTCAGCTATGCATTTGAGGGTAGGAGGTAGAGACATGCTTCATTAGACTTATGCCAACTATCGCCAGCTGCTACAACCAAGGCGAGGCGACCATTGTGCATGGGAAGCGGTGGAATTCCCTATGTTTGGTAACAATATAAAGGGACAACGAGGCTTTTTCTCTTTCATTGTTTTTAAGAAGAAAACACCATTAGCTCAACGCCCCTATAAAATTCCCAAACAATTTAAGGCATGGTTGAAGGTGAATCTAGCAGGATCAAGCATGAAGGAGTTGGGAATCGTTGCTACAATATCAATTTTCTTGTCGCATTGATTCAGGAATCTTGTTGGAGGTATAGTAACCACCATAGAAGTGTAGCTAGTTCTTCAAAAGGGTATTTAGCGCAACTTTCTTTCTTAGCATGAGTTGGTGTAAGTCGTTTTTTCTCTCCCTCTAAAGAATTTTTGTGTTGTAAGAATTCGGTTGTTCCGAGTCCCTCTCAATGACATTATTCAGTTCTTGTGCATCTTGTCGATAATATTTATTTTGAAGTCTCTAATGTTCCCAGTTGGTATCTTACAGTTGGAGAGTAAGATTCCTTCTGAGTTTAAACTTTATATCCCTTGAAACTGCTACTACATTGCAACCACACAAACATACACATAGACATATATATATATATATATATATATATATATATAGACGGTCGGATACGACACCTATTGTACAACCACTAATCAGTTGGGTATGACGAGACATAATATAAGATATTACCTAGATATATATATATATATATATATATATATATATAGACGGTCGGATACGACACCTATTGTACAACCACTAATCAGTTGGGTATGACGAGACATAATATAAGATATTACCTAGATATATATATATATATATATATATATATATATAGACGGTCGGATACGACACCTATTGTACAACCACTAATCAGTTGGGTATGACGAGACATAATATAAGATATTACCTAGATATATATATATATATATATATATATATATATAGACGGTCGGATACGACACCTATTGTACAACCACTAATCAGTTGGGTATGACGAGACATAATATAAGATATTACCTAGATATATATATATATATATATATATATATATATAGACGGTCGGATACGACACCTATTGTACAACCACTAATCAGTTGGGTATGACGAGACATAATATAAGATATTACCTAGATATATATATATATATATATATATATATATATAGACGGTCGGATACGACACCTATTGTACAACCACTAATCAGTTGGGTATGACGAGACATAATATAAGATATTACCTAGATATATATATATATATATATATATATATATATAGACGGTCGGATACGACACCTATTGTACAACCACTAATCAGTTGGGTATGACGAGACATAATATAAGATATTACCTAGATATATATATATATATATATATATATACATATATATAGACGGTCGGATACGACACCTATTGTACAACCACTAATCAGTTGGGTATGACGAGACATAATATAAGATATTACCTAGCACTTCTGTAGCCAGGTACAATAATGTGTAATGTGGGGGTTACCGAGCCCTGGAGGTCGGGTACGACCTAGTCTTCTACAAGGCCGAGTATTAAGTGATGTGAGGTTAACAAATCCTCTTGAGCCCGGTTACACCGAGTCCTATTGAGATCGAGTATAGGCGAAACCTCCTGAGGTCGGGTACGACAGAGTCTTCTACGAGGCTGAGTACGGAGTGAAATGTGATGACATGTCCCAACAACACACATATACATATATATATATATATATATATATATACATACATATAAGAGTAGCTTAATTTTACAAAGCTGCAAACATTAAAGATTCATGATTTATGGTGCCCACTAATTACGCCCTGGTGGTTTGTCTCTGGTATTCAAGTTGAAATCACATATTCATATCTCGTATGTTATGACTCTGATTACATGATTTTCTTAGTCTTACATACTCAGTACATTTTTTGTACTGATGCTGTAACGACCCGACTTGTCATTTTGAGTAATTTTGTCCCAATCCCTATTTGTTGCCTCTTCTATGTTGTATTATAGTTATGTGATTTTCTGGGGGTGTTTGGTTTTGGTTTCGGATGAGTTTTGTAGTGAAAAGGGACACGTAGTCGCTAAGTTGGAGGCTTAAGTTGAAAGAGTTGACTGTAGTTTGACTTGTGTAGATGACTATAGAATAGAGTTTTGATGGTTCCAATAGTTCTGTATGGTGATTTAGGCTTATGAGTGTGTCCATATATTGATTTGGAGGTCTGCAGGTCATTTCAGCTTGAATTGGCGAGAGTTACAAAGTTGAAGATTTGGAAGACTGGAAAGTTTGATGAGGAGTTGACTTTATTAATATCGGGATCAGATCTCAATTCAGGAAGTTGGAATAGGTCTGTCATGTCATTTATGACTTGTGTGAAATTTTTTTAAGTCAATCAAAGTCGTTTTGGTATGAATCGACATTAGTTTTGGAATTCGGAAGTTCATAGTTTCATTGGCCTTGGATTGGGTTGCGATTATAGAATCGATGTTGTTTGATGTAATTTTTGGCCAAAGGTAGGTCCGCTATGTGTTTTAGAACTTGTTGGTACATTCAGACAGGGTCCCAGGGGCGGCCCTAGTGTGATTCAGATTGAATCTGGAACAAGTTTGGACTTAATGCATTTCTGAAGCATTACTGTTTTGGTGTCATCGCACCTACGAAGGGTGCGAATACACAAATGCGAGAGGAGGATCATATAAGTGCATTGTGTCCTGCCTAGCTAGGACTGCAGATGCGGTCAGAGTTTCATAGAAGCGGACTCGTAGGAGCGATTGAGGAAGCGTAGAAGCAGAAAGGCTATCCAAGCCTGGGGTTGCAAAAGCAGAGCCCATTTCGCAGGTGCGATAGCGGAGATGCACGATTTGGTCCACAAGAGCAGAGGATGATGGGCTTAGTGAGAATTGAACCTGCAATGGAAATTCCACAGGTGCGGAGCCTTAGATGCAGCTGTGGATTCGCAGGTGTGAATTCACTGGCAGAAAAGGCCTAAGTTCAAGGGTTTGATCTCATTTTCATTTTTGGACCATGAAGCTCAGTTTGTGGAAATCTTTCAAGGGTTCTTCAAGAAAATCATTGGGGTAAGTGATTGTAACTCGATTTTGGTTATATTACACGAATCCATTGTTGTCTTCATCATTTAATTAGTGTTTTGAGTTTGAAATTTGGGGAAAGTTTGTGAAAACTTCCTAGGCTAAAGTTTGAGTATTTGAAAGATGATTTAAGGTTGGATTTGAGTAATTCTTGATGGTTTGACTCGCTATCGAATGGGTGTTCGCATTTTGTAATTTTGGTCGGGTTCCGAGACACAGGTCCGGGTTGACTTTTTGTTTTCTTTTGTAAAGATTGTAACTCTACTATTTGAAATAGTTTCCTATAGTTTATATTTATGATATGAAGTTGTTCTGGCTAGATTCGAGTCATTTGGAGTTGGATAATCAAGGAAAAGGCCTACTAGTGGATTGCGTTAGTGTGTTTTGAGGTAAGTGTCTTGCCTAACTTTGTGTGGGGGAATTACCCATTCGGATTTGTGTTGGTTTGTTATAATTTTGATATGTGAAAGCCCTTGCGCAAGGTGACGAGTGTGTACACGGGCTAAATGTGGGAATTTACCATTTTTAGGTATGTAGCTTCCTTTCATGCATTAATTGAGTTTCCTTAATATGTCATATTCATCGTCATTAGTCTATCTTCACATGCTCTACTTGTCTTATCTCTTACTAGTTAATTGCTCTCCATGTTTAGTTTAAGTTTTTGTTCCTCCATTCCTTACTCATTATTTAATCGTGAATTATTTATTTGAAGTTGTTATTCTTGGAATATCTTGTTATTGAAATTGGTATTGAGTAAGAAAGGCCGTGATTCATATTGAGGCAAGGTTATAAAGTGTGAAATAATATTCTTGTTGAGTTATTCATTTCCGATTGTGATTGTTGAGACTCTTATGCATATATTGTGATATTGATACACATGCGATGGTATATGGTTCTAGGGTTGAAACGCATGCGGTGAGACAAGGCGGGCTTGATATGCGTGTTGCTAGTAGGAGAACTACTTGAAGCCACGCTGTGTGATTAGGTGGGCTAAAATAAATTTTCAAAACTAAATGCTAGGCTCCCACGACGATATAAGGAAAGATTGTGAATTGAATTGTGATTTGAGACTATGAGGCGGTAGTGATTCTTGTTGATACTTTTCTATTACTTCACTTGTGTTTTGTTTCTTTGTTCCATGTCATATCATTCCTTGTTCTCTTCCGTGATGCATTATTTTCCTTAGTTCAGTGTAGGAAATATTGGTATATTTCTTTATCGTTTCATTTCCATTTTTATCATCATTACACTATTATATACCTGTTCAGTTTCTGATTTATTCTAGTAGGCCTTGACTTGACCTCGCCACTACTCTATCGAGATTAGGCTTGGTACTTATTGGGTACCGTTGTGGTGTACTCAGGCTACGCTTCTGTACATTGTTTTGTGCAGATAGCAGTCCAGACATCGGTGCGTTGAGTTCGTACTTGGAGACTTCAAGGTACATCTGCGGATGTTCGCATGCCTCGTAGTCATCCTCTATCTACTTCTATATATTCCTTCTTTTATTAGATACAGTATGGCGTCGCAGGTCTTGGAGACTTCAAGGTATACTTGCTGGCGTCCGTAGACCTCGGAGCCCCCCTCTATCTAGTCTATCTTATTTCCTTATCCTTTTATAGTCAGTGATGTATATATGTTTAGTACCACCTTATAGAGCTTGTGACTTGTATTCGCCGGGTTTTGTGAAGTTGTATATCCTGAGTTCCGGAATTTCCATTATAATAGTTGTTGAGTTATTGAGACTATAATCACTATTTTACTTTTTTTTGCATGAATGTTAGGTTTACCTAGTCTTAGAGACTAGGTGCCATCATGACATCCTACAGAGGGAAATTGCGATCGTGACAAGTTGGTATCAGAGCTCAAGATTCATAGGTGTTATGAGTCACAAGAAGGTTTTGTAGAATCTCACGGATTGGTACGAAGACTTCTGTACCTATCTTCGGGAGTCTATGGAACTGTTAGGAAAAGTTTCACTTCTTTGATTCTTTATCGTGCAAATTTGGTGACTTCGGAATTCTAAACCTCTATCTTTCTATTCTCTCATAGATGGTGAGGACACACACAACTTGATCTGATGATCAGACACCCGCACTCCCTGCTAGAGCTATGAGAGGCCGGGGCCGGTGCAGAGGCTGAGGACAGGCACGTGGTACAACTAGAGCACCTGCTCGAGCTGCAATAAAGGAGCCACTAGTAGCTCCAATTGAAGGATAGGCACCTGAGACACCTGTTACTATCCCTGCACTTCAAGAGACTATCACCCAGTTTTTAGCATGTTTGGCACTTTAGCTCAGGCGGGGTTGATTCCACTTGATTCTAACACTTCTCAAGCTATGGGAGGAGAAAAAACTCCCGCAGCTCGTACCCTAGAGCAGTGGTCCTGGTTGACCAGGTCCCCGAGGTCATACCAGTGTAGCCGGTTGTTCCAGTTCAACCCGAGGTTCAGGCAGCAGTATCTGAGGAGGATCAGATTAGGCTCGAGAGGTACAAAAAGTACCACCCTCCTACTTTTAGTGGTTTAGCTTAAGAGGATGCACAATGTTTTCTTTAGGAGTGCCACCGTATTTTCTGTACTATGGGTATTGTGGAATCGAGTGGGGTTGTCTTCACTATGTTTAAACTTAAGGGAGTGGCTTATCAATTGTGGCGAGCGTATGAGTTGGGTAGCCCGGCCAAGGCAACTTCACTCACCTGGGCTCCATTCTCAGAGATGTTCATGAGAGTGTTTGTTCCCTAGAGTCTTAGGGATGCATGGTACACGGAGTTTGAGCAGTTTCTCCAGGGTGCTATAACCGTATCCGAGTATGCTGCCATATTTAGTGAGTTGTCCAGACATGCACTAGCTTTAGTCTACACAGTCAGAGAGCGAGTCTGTCGATTTATCGATGGGCTCAACCATGGTATTTGATTCAGCATGTCATGAGTGTTGGAGACTGATACCCCATACTAACAAGTTGTGGAGATCTCTCGGAGATTGGAGGTAATGTGGGGCTGGGAGAGGGAGGAGATAGAGGCCAAGAGGCCTTGCGATTCTGGCACATATAGTGGTGCCCGTTCCCAAGTTGCAGCACATCATGGTAGACGCTACGTGAGCCATCCTGTTCATTCAGCACTTCCAGCTTCCAGTAGTATTCCGGCTACTCCAAGTCTCAGGTTGTCCATTATGCACTGCACTATCTAGTGTGGTGGCACTATTCATATGGTGAGGGACTTCCCCAGACTCGAGAGGAGTGCACCTCCACAGACTACTTAGGCCCCACGTAATCCACAGGGTCCTCAGACTTCTCAGGCCATGGTTACTGTTGGTCCCAAATGCACACGCAAGTATACGTGGTCGTAGCAAGTAATATAATGTTAAATCGAATGTCGAACCCACAGAGACTTGTGTAAACTACTTGCTGAATCACTCTAATTGTTATTTAATTGAGCCAAAACAAAATCCAGGAATGTAACTAATCTATACTACGATTCTATGAACTAACTAATTATCAAGTGACAAGAATATTGTTGTTTGTATTGAGTAGAGACAAATATTCCAGGGTTGTGATCAATTCACCACTCGTATTGCATTCTAATTAACTCTCCCTTTCATATAATTCACTCATGGTTGCTAGTTAATCGNAATGGTGACTAGGTATATTCTTATCCTAACCACAAATCCGCTCCCCTGAAGGGTTAAGATCGCGCTCTCTTCAATTCTTCTCTAATCTATATACGGCTTTCCCAAGCATAACATAGATAGTATATAGAACCTAACTGCTGGCCAAACAATTAAGCAATTAAACGCAGAATTGAAGAAAAAACCATATATTGAGTGAACTATAACCAAGGTTAAGTTAATGTCGAATAACAATATTCATGGCTAAACCACAACCCCAGAACAATGGGTGTTTATCCACTCATGCTAGAATCAAACAATTGCATAAGTGTTGCATAAATGGAAAATACTAGAATAAGATGAAGAAAACTGATAATCCTTTGCTTCCTTAATGATCCTGTGTGTCTCTTCTCTCCAAAAATGGCATCCTTCCCTCCAAGTTGTGTTTTTGGGTCTATTTATATGTTGGGGATAAACCCTAAACGTGTAAGAGACTTCTATTCAAACCGGGAAACACTTAAAAACTTCAAAACTCGGAATTGATCGGACTAGGGACCCCAGGTGTTAAGCCCCAAACGCCCAGCTAGCGCCTGGGTAAGGCTGGCGTTTGGGCTCTAATGCCTAGCTAACGCCTGAGTATGCCAGACTTTAAGGCCAAAACGCCCGTCTATGGCCCGGGTTAGTCCTTTTTGACTCTTGCACGTATTTTTGACGTTTATGCACCAATTTCGCACGGCTTCCATCTTCAATTCACCTACACATGAAATAGACTCCATTATGCACATGACATGTATTTTTATCACAAAAGCACATAAATGTAAGGTACATAATGCTTAAAACTATGGATTCTATCCACGCATCAGTTACCGTACCAGTTGCCACTCCACCTACGCAACAAGCTAGAGGTGGAGGTCAGGCGGTAAGGAGTTGCCCTAGAGGGGGAGGCCAGCCCAAATATTATGCTTTTTCGACTAGGACGGAGGCGGTTGCATCCGACTCAGTTATCACAGGTATTGTTCTGGTTTGTCATAGAGATGCATCAGTCATATTTGATCTAGGCTCCACTTATTGCCATGTATCATCTTACTTTTCTCCATATTTGGGCATATTCCGTGATTACTTGAGTTCTCTTGTCTATGTGTCCACGCCAGTGGGAGATTCCATTATTGTTGACTGTGTGTATCGGTCGTGTTTAGTTTTTCTTGGTGGTTTTGAGACCATAATTGACCTATTTTTATTCAGTACGGTAGATTTTGATGTTATTTTGGGTATAGACTAGTTTTCTCCCTATCATGCTATTTTCGATTTTCACGGCAAAATTGTGACGTTGGCTGTGCCAGGTTACCGCAGTTGGAGTGGAGAGGTACTTTGGATTATGTTCCTAGCAAGGTGGTGTCCTTATTTACGGCACAACAGATGGTCGGGAAGGTATGTGATGCGTATCTAGCCTAGGTGAGGGATGTTAGTGTTGATACTCCTACCATTGAGTCAGTTCTGGTAGTGAGAGACTATCCAAATGTATTTCCCAGAACTTCCGGGCTGCGCGATGGGGATATCAATTTTGGTATTGATTTATTTACGGGCACTCATCTCATTTATTCCACCATATCATGTGGCTCCAGCAGAGTAGAAGGAGTTAAATGAGCACTTGCAAGAGTTGCTTGATAAGGGTTTCATTCAGTCATCCCAATGTGGTACCTTCGGGTGCTCCGGTCCTGTTTGTTAAGAAGAATGATGGTTCTATGTGTATGTGTATTGATTATCGACAGTTGAACAAGGTTCTAGTGAAGAACATGTATCCATGCCATGCATTGATGACCTATTTTATCAACTATAAGGTGCCAGAGTGTTCTTACAAAGATTTGCGATCAAGCTATCATCAGTTGAAGATTCGGGAGCCGGATATTCCGAAGAGTGCCTTCAGGACTCGGTATGGTCATCACGAGTTCCTTGTGATGTCATTTGGACTGACCAATACCCCAGCTGCATTCATGAACTTGATGAACAGTGAATTCCATCCCTATCTTGACTCATTCGTCAGTTTTTATTGACGACATCGTGGTATACTCCCAGATCCGGGAGGATTATTAGAAGCACCTAAGGATTGTGCTCCAATCCTTGAGAGAAAAGAAGTTGTATTAAAAATTCTAAAAGTGTGAATTTTGTGTTGATTCAGTGGCATTTTTGGGACATATAGTGTCGAGTGAGGGGATCAAGATAGATCCGAATAATATTGAAGCAATGTAGAGTTAGCCTAGACCGTCTTTAGCTATTGAGATTTGAAGTTTTCTTTGTTTGGCAGGGTATTATAGTCGATTTGTAAAGGGTTTCTCCTCTATTGTTGCTCATATGACCAGATGATCTAGAAGGGTGCTCCGTTCAGGTGGACCGAAGAGTGTGTGGAGAGATTCCAAACGCTTAAGACTTCTTTGACTACAACCCTAGTGTTTGACTTACATCGTGTAATGTGATGCATCCCGTGTTGGCCTCGGTGCGGTGTTGATGCAAGACGGTATGGTGATTGCGTATGTGTCTAGATAGCTGAAGGTACATGAGAAGAACTATCATGTCCAGGACCTTGAGTTAGCAGCTATTTTTCATGCCTTGAAGATTTGGTGGCACTATTTGTGTGGTGTCCTTTGTGAGGTCTATATCGACCACTAGAGTCTACAATTTCTTTCAAACAGAAAGATCTTAACTTGAGTCACCGCAGATGGTTAGAGTTTCTTAAGGACTATGATGTCACCATTCTATATCATCCCGAGAAGGACAATGAGGTGGCTGATGACTTGAGTTGAAAGGCAGAGAGCTTTCCCAGTTTAACATATCTACCGTCATCAGAGAGGCCATTATCATTGAGTGTTCAGGCTTTGGAGAACAATTTTGTTAGATTGGATGTTCCTAAGCCGAGTCGAGTTCTGGCCTGTGGGTTCTCGGTCTTCTCTATATGATCGTATCAGGGAGCGTCAATATAATGAGCCCCATTTTCTTGTCCTCAAGGACACGGTTTGTCATGGTGATGCTAAGGAGGTTGCCATTAGGGATGATAATGTGTTACGGATGCAGGGTTAGCTATGTGTGCCCAATGTAGATGGTTTGTATGATTTGATTCTTCAGAAGGCCCACAGCTCGTGGTACTCTATTAATCCGGGTGCCGCTAAGATGTATCAGGACTTGAGATAGCACTATTTGCGGAGGAGAATGAACAAAGACATAGTGGAGTATTTAGCTCGGTGCCTAAATTTTCAGCATGTGAAGTACGAGCATCAGTGGCCAGGTGGATTGCTTCAGAGGCTACAGATTCTAGAGTGAAAATAGGAGCGGGTTACTATGAATTTTGTTGTTGGGCTCCCACGGACTCAGAAGAAGTTCGATGAAGTATGTGTGATTGTGGATAGGTTGACCAAGTCGGCCCATTTCATTCCAGTGGTAGTTACATATTCTTCAGATCTATTGGCCCAGGTTTATATTCGCGAGATTGTCCGACTTCATTGGGGAGGGGGTATTACTTGGGGTTTCGCCCATGAAGGGTGTTATGAGGTTCAGGAAGAAGGTAAAGTTGAGCCCTTGGTATATCAGGCCTTTGGATATTCTTGAGAGGATTATAGATGTGGCCTACAAGCTGGCACTGCCACCTAGTCTAGCTGTAGTTCATCCAATATTCCATGTTTTTGTGCTCCGGAAGTATCACGGTGATCCGTCTCATGTGTTGAATTTCAGCTCAATCCTATTGGACAAGGATTTGTCTTAACGTGGACCTGCTCGAAGCCTAAAATCACATCAAAAAATGTCAAAACTACAAATCGTGCCTTAAATCAAACTTAATGAACTTTCAACTTCCACAACTCGCACCAAAACATATCAAACCAACTCGAAATGATGTCAAATTTTGTATGCAAGTTCCAAATGACACAATGGATTTATACCAACTTTTGGAATCGAAATCTGAACCCGATATCAACAAAGTTAACTCCCGATCAAACCTATCAACCTTGAAAAACTTCAACTTTCCAATTTTTGCCAAGTTGCATCAACTTAACCTACGGACCTCTAAATCCAAATTCGGACACACGTCTATGTCCAAATTCACCATACAAACCTATTGGAATAGTCAAAACACTATTCAGAAGTCATCTACTTAAAAGTCAAACTCCGGTGAATTATTTTCACTTAAGCTTCTAAAACAAGAATCATCCTTCCAAATCAATACTGAATTTTCATAAAGCCATACTCGGCCACCCACACAAGTCATAATACTTAATACGAAGCTTCTCGAGAACTTAAGCCACCGAATGTGTTACATCCTATATTTTCGTACGTAAATGTGCGTCGTAAGCAACCTAATGTAGGACCAAAAATGAGATCATATTTAAAATTATATAAAGTAAATTAATCATGTTACCTCGGATTTTAAAATTATTTAAGATAATTAACAAAAAGTACAAATAGGGTGGTAAGTTTTAGAAGCTAAAGGAATTGAAGAAAATAATGTTTTGTCGAAAGTCGACAAGTTGAGAATGTTATAACATGTACTTTTGGGGTGAGACTAAGGTTATTAACATGATAAGAAGTTTATTTTATGATTTAAATTAAGTCTTATGATAGTTGTGTGTGTTATTTGTTGAATTCAAGCGAGTTGTGGAACAAAAGTCGATGAAAGTCATCAAAAGTTACGTTCATAAGTTTTACTGAAATTTAGGTCACATGTAACTGCGATTTTCTCCCAATATACTTATTGGTGTTTTCCACCCATAAAATTGAATATATTTGAGTCTATTTTCTAACACATTAAATGGTTTATCAATACGATATCGGAGTAAAGAGATATATGCGTTTTGGAAATACTGCGCAAACTGCTAGGTGTCAAGTAGGTGTGTCACCTACTTGCTTAAATGAGAGTCCGAAAATGGGCCGGTTCGTGTTTTCTAAAGAGAAATTTTTAAGGCCTATTTAGTTCATATAATACACTTATAAGAGGGAACAATAACCATACCTAAACCCCTGCAAACATCCTCCCAACAATTACACACAAACCCTAATTGAATTTCTCGACTTTTCAAGTTCTAGCTGGTGGTAAAACCTAGAGTTTGAAGAACAAAGATAGCAGTTGAGTTATTAAAGAAATAAGGTAAGTTTAGTGCTCTCTTTTATCCATTTTTTATTCTGTATATGTATGGAAATTCGTTCTATAATTGTATGAACTCAGGGAACGGTGATAGGAAGCCGTGAGTTCGAGTTATTCACTTGTAGCTGACTATTTTGTGGACTGTTTTGTGTTGCTGCTGGATTGCGTGTTTTACTACTATTTTATGGAGTTTTTGAGGAGGAAATGTGTGGATAAACACCACATAAATTCAGTGTGGTGGGTTGGTCTTTTGTCACAACATTTTGGGGCCGTTTGACACTACTACGATGGTCGTTTTGTGTATGAAGAGATTGGGGTGTGTTGGGCTATTTTATAGTATTTTGTGGTGTATATAAGGTTGGAATGTATATATGTTGATATTATTGTGTTCTTGTGTTGTAGGTGTTATCTTGAATTTGGAGAAAGTAAGGATTATAGGAGAGATGCTGCCCATTTTAATACAAAATAAGCTTGTCGGTTCGTTGTGCGATAGTTGTATCTTCTGTAACTTAATGATATTATTATTATTGTTGTTGTATATTAAGGTGAGAAGAGTAAAGTTCAACTTGGTGATTGGAAATATTGTGATAAGGTATGTTAAGGCTAAACCTTTCTTCATTTTGGCATGATCCCGTAACTACATGAGTTTGACAACGAGGCATAAAGAGAAGTTCGTATTCCTGAACTTATGTACATTATCCTAGTCTCATAAGTTATAGTGTTCTCCCTTATCGGGACTTTATATTCAATTAAGTATTTTATTCTTTACAAGAAAGCCGAGGATCTATATAATATACAGTATTATAGTATTTTCACCACCATCGAGCTATAATTGATGGGCAGGCCCCTATTGGGTAACCTATGATCAGATGGTAAGTTATATATCGAGCCTACTGTGGTCGAGCGCCTATGAGCGAGCTCAGAATGGCCGATATACCTAGCCTAGTACAGCGGAGCCCCTATTAACGAGCCTAATACGGCCGAGAAGTTACACGTACCGAGACTTATAGGGTTGAACATTTATTTTACTTACTATATTGAGAGAGTTCAGTAAGCATCAACAGGTAAGTATATCTCCAGATCATCTTTGACTCCCAGTTACTTTAAGTTATTTTATTGCATTACATACTCGGTACATTATTTTATACCGACGTCCCTTTTCTCGGGATACTGCATTTCATGCGTGCAGGTTCAGATAGACAGACGGGGGGACCTCCTAAGTAGGTGTTTCCCGAGTTCAGCTTGATCAGTAAGCTCCTTGTCCTTCGGAGTTGCTGGGTCTAGGTATTTGTGTAAATATTGTGTATATATGTTATAAGTAGGTTGGGGCCCTGTTTCGATTACAGTACATCTATCAATAGAGGCTTGTAGACATATCCTGTCAGTTAGTGCAACATAATGTGCTTGTAGGCTTTGTATGTATATTTTGTTGGTTTTTTAGCTGTAGTAGTTATGACGGCCTTGTCGGTCCAGCTTTATATTGGTGTTTAGCCAAAGCTAGTTTCTGTTATGTCTTATATTTTTTTTCGCTAATTTTCTTGCAATATGGCCCCATGGACAAAGTATGACATTGTATGTTTAGTCCCTTACTCATAAGTTGGTACACTAGGTTAAGTGAGGCACCAGGTGCCGGTCTCGCCCCTAGGTTCGGGGCGTGAGACAATGGGACGTTAATTCTCAAAAAGACCGGTTGGGTCGTTACAAACGCATCCTACCTCACTTAGCCCAAATGGTGGGTCCTGATACCTGTGTAGCCTCAAATCAGAATAGTTTAGCCCAATGTAGGGGCCTATCATACGCGTCACCTCAATATCAATATAACCGTTGTGGCGTGCAACCCGATCCAAGTATCAACATAAATACGACTCTAAAGCCCACATCAGTCATCAATCTGCTCAGGTCTCAATATGCAAACATCTTTTAAAAACATAATACGATTATATAGCATGGAATATCACAATGTGCCTAAAATACCGTTCAAACGTGTGTCATGTACCAATACATCAATAACGTGTGAGACACTATATCAAAATTGCTCAGAGATAGATATCAATAATAAGAGGATGTAACTAGCACGACTGTACAATATGACTACGGCTAAGGAAAATAGTTCAACATGGTGGAATAGCCCTATCATGACTCAACAATTAAGCATATGGCCTAGACACTACTGTTAACATGAATAATATCTCACGTAGTCACATAAATGGAGAAAACATGAAATCGAAAGTGCATGATAGCAAAACAAGCCATATAATACCCTACAAATAAGTAGCATCCTGAATACCCCGGTGCACACATGTCACAACCCCAAATCCTAACCGGCCGTGATGGCGCCTATCGTGGAACTAGGCTAGCCGACTACCGCATGTTCGTAATTTCTTTTGAAAAATCCCATTTAAGTTTCAAGCATTTCATAAAAATATACAGAAATTTTTTTAATATAATAGGCCAACTTTACACAGTACTGCCATTCCCAAAACCCGGAGCCAACATGTCATGAGCATCTAGTGAAATAAGCCAAAATAAAGTATTATGATACAAACTCCGAACCAAAACTAAATACAACAGGAAGGGAAACCATGGATGCTGCGAACGCTGAACAGCTACCTCTATATCCCCACAATCCGGCTCCGATGCGATATATATATATATATATATATCGC
>ML375745.1:57521-181691 GCA_005239525.1 Nicotiana knightiana
TATATATATATATAAGCTAATGCTCGATCTCTGCTCCTGAATCTGCACACAGAGGTGCAGGGAGTAATGTGAGTACACCAACTCAGTAGTAACGAAAATAAATCAAGTCTAAGTAGCAAGGAATCACATAAAAATCAATGTCATCAAGTCACAATATACACAACCTTACTTTCCAATAGTACAAAAATATATACGAAATCGTCATGCCTTAGAAATCAACTTCACAAAAGTCCTTAAAACAATGCACATTTTTAACAACTTTAAAACAAGGATTTGGTATGCAGACGAATGTAGTAAAATCATAAGTAGCCCCTCATGCAAAAATATATTTCATAATCAGCCCCTCGGGCATGCCTCAATATCCCTCAGCACCTCACAACCACTCATGCCTCCCAATCACTCAATCACTCGCACTCGGTGCGTTCTCTAGGGGTGTGTACAGACTCCGGAGGGACTCCTTCAGCCCAAGCGCTAATATCATTCAGCACCTCACCATCACTCTTGGCCCTCAGCCACACTCGGTAAAACCACTCGAAAAGCCCCTTGGGCGAAGTAGTAGAACGGGGTACTCGACACGAAAATATCATTTTAATGCTCATGTAGTGTAAATCAGGTTGAGTTTCAAATAAAACAGTATGCACAATGATGCTGAGTAAAATCATCAACAGGTAGTGAGGAAAACAAAAGTAAAACGCCCTCAACGGGTCTAAACAGATGACACGAGACCCCAAACACGGCTTACAGCCCAAATATTTCACAATTCTTTAGAACATAATTTATCACAAGTTCTTGAGTAAATAAGCAACTCATTAGTCGGCGCGGAGAGGACCTAGTCCAATCCAAAAATCAGTGCGCGCTACATATTCGTCATCCGACATGTGCGCCGTCCCAAATTCAGTGAGAAAATAATGCAGTCCGGGGTTCCATACCCTCAGGACAAGATTTAAGACCATTACTTACCTTTACCGGGCCGCGACACTAGTCCCCTATGACTTTTCCCCTCAAATTGGCTCCCGATTGCTCCGAATCTAGCCAAAAACCAGTTAACATCATTAAAATATACTCATGGAACACAACCCAATCGAAAATCATCAAATTTAACAAAAATCTCGAAATTCGGCCAAACCCGAGCCCCGAGCCCACATCTCGGAATTCAATAATTTTTACATCACTAGAAACCTAGATCTCCCACGATTCTATACATACCATGAACACCAAAATCGGACCACAATTGCCATTGCAAAACCTCAAAAGAAATCCCAATTCCTTCCTCCCATTTTTCCAACTTTTTCCTACCCAAATCCTTAAATTTTCAAGCCTAATCTTAACCAAATAACATAGGAACGGGATTAACAATCAAAGAACGTACCTTTGCTGAAGAACCTTGAAAATCTCTCTCAAAACCACCTTCAATGGACTCCTCCCGCATGCAAATTGATGAAAACTTAATAAATCTCGCGGAGGGGTCCTTTTATACTGTTCTGCACAGTCATTTCCGCACCTGCGAAACTCACTTAACTGGCCCATCCTCGCGCCTGAGACCAACATTCCGCACCTGCGACATCGCAGGTGCAATAAAAATCCTCACACCTGCGGACCTCTCCTATACAGGCAAAACTAGCACCTGCGACCTCCCCTTCCGCTCCTGCGTAATCGCACCTGCGACTCCCCTTCCGCAGGTGCGAAAACACCAACAAACCTGCACAACAGATTTTCCAAAAATACTCCAACTCCCCGTCAACCATCCGAAATCAATCCCGAGCCCCTCGGGGCCCCAACCAAACATACCAACATATCCCATAACATCATTCCAACTTACTTGAGCCTTCGAAACACCAAAAACAACACGAAAACACCAAACTTTCAGCAACTTCAAGCCTAAGAACTTTGAAACTTCTAAAATTCGCAAACTACGCCGAAACCAACCAAATCACCTCCGATTAATCTGAAATTTTGCAGAAATAACCAAAATGACATTACAAACCTGTTCCAACTTCCGAAATTCCATTCCAACCTCGATACCCTATTTTCCACTGCCGACTGAAAATCACCAAAAACTAACTTTTGCCAATTCAAGCCTAATTCTACACCGGACATCACAAAAATATTCCGAACACACTCCTAAATCCCAAATCACCTAACGAAGCTACTCGAGCCATAAAATCCGCAATCCGAGGTTGTTTACCAATAAGTCAACTCTCAGTTGACTTTCTCAACTATTAGGCTACTTTAAAAGGCTAAATGCCTAAACTCTCATTATAACCACTCCGAACCCAAACCAACTGATCCAACACACCAAAAACAAGATAGTGATACATAACAAATGTAGAAATAGGGCAAATGGGGTAAATCTCAAGGAACGACCGGTCGGGTCGTTACATCCTCCCCATCTTAAACTAACATTCGTCCTCAAGCGGGTCTAGAAACATACCTGGAGCCTAGAATAAGTGAGGATATCTGTCCCCCATCTCCCGCTCAGTCTCCCAGGTGGAATCCTCCACCAGCTGCCCTCTCCACTGAACCTTCACTGAAGCTATATCCTTAGATCTCAGCTTCCTGACATGTCGACCCGAAATAGCCACTGGCTCTACCTCATATGACTTGTCACCCTCGAGCTGAACCGTGCAGAAGTCCAAAACATGGGAAGGGTCACCAACATACTTCCGGAGCATCGAAACATGGAATACTAGATGAATACTCGATAAACTGGGAGGCATAGCAAGCCTATAAGCCACCTCCCCAACCCTTTGAAGTGCCTCAAATGGCCCAATGAGCCTGGGACTCAGCTTCCCTCTCTTCTCGAATCTCATAACACCCTTCATGGGTGACACCTTCAGCAACACCTTATCCCTAACAATGAAAGCCACATCTCGGAGCTTCTGGTCCGCATAACTCTTCTGCCTAGACTGCGTCATGCGAAGCCGCTCCTGAATCAACTTTTCCTTACTCAAAGCATCCTGAACCAAGTCTGTGCCCAATAGCCTAGCCTCGGCCGTCTCAAACCAACTAACCGGAGATCTACACCTCCTACCATACAAGGCCTCATATGGAGCCATCTGAATACTCGACTGATAGCTGTTATTATATGCAAACTCCGCTAGTGGCAGAAACTGATCCCATGAACCACCAAAGTCAATCACACAAGCATGAATCATGTCCTCCAAAATCTGGATGGTACGCTCCGACTGCCCGTCGGTCTGAGGATGAAATGCTGTGCTCAACTCAACCTGAGTACCCAACTCTCTCTGCACGGCTCTCCAAAACTGAGATGTGAACTGAGTGCCTCTGTCGGAAATGATAGAAACTGGAACCCCATGCAAACGGACAATCTCCCTGATATAAATCTCAGCTAACCTCTCCGATGAATACGTAGTACCAACAGGAATGAAGTGCGCGGACTTGGTCAGCCGATCCACAATAACCCATATAGCATCAAACCTCCTCGAAGTCCGTGGGAGTCCAACTACGAAGTCCATGGTGATCCGCTCCCACTTCCACTCCGGAATATCAAACCCCTGAAGCAATCCACCAGGTCTCTGGTGCTCATACTTGACCTGCTGACAGTTGAGACACTGAGCCACAAACTCCACGACATCCTTCTTCATTCTCCTCCACCAATAATGCTGCCTCAAATTCTGATACATCTTCGCGGCACCCGGATGGATGGAATACCGCGAACTATGAGCCTCTGCTAGAATCAAATCTCGAAGCCCATCTACATTGGGCATGAAAATCCGGCCCTATATCCTTATGACCCCGTCATCACCAATAACCACATCTCTGGCATCACCGCAACGTACCCTGTCCTGAAGAACAAGAAAATGTGGATCATCATACTAGCGTGCTCTAATATGATCATAGAGAGAAGACCTGGAGGCTACACAAGCCAACACCCGCGGGGGCTATGATAGATCCAATCTCACCAAATGACCTGCTAAGGCCTGAACATCAAGAGCTAATGGCCGCTCTGCTACTGGAAGGTAAGCTAAACTCCCCAAACTCTCTGCTCTGCGACTCAAGGCATCGGCCACTACATTGGCCTTCCCCGGATGATACAAGATAGTGAGATCATAATCCTTGAGGAGATCTAACCATCTCCTCTGTCTCAAATTCAAGTCCTTCTGCCTCAGCAGATACTGCAAACTGCGATGATCGGTGAAAATCTCACACTGCACTCCATACAGATAATGCTGCCAAATCTTCAAGGCATGAACAGTGGAAGCTAACTCAAGATCGTATACTGGATAATTCTTCTCGTGCACCTTCAACTGTCTGGACACGTAGGCAATCACCCTACCGTCCTGCATCAATACCGCTCCAAGCCAACTCTAGAAGCATCACAATAAACTGTGTAAGAACCTAAACCAGCAAGCAAAACTAATACTGGAGTTGTAGTCAATGCTGACTTGAGCTTCTGAAAGCTCTCCTCACACTCATCAGACCATCTGAATAGAGCACCCTTCTGGGTCAATCTGGTCAAAGGCGAAGCNCTCTGTAGCTGAGGATGGTTTGGGCCAACTCTACACCGCCTCTTCTTTGGATCAACCTGAATCCCCTCACTAGACACCACGTGCCCCAAGAAAGCTACCGATCCCAACCAAAACTCACACTTGGAGAATTTCGCATAAAGCTTCTCCTCTCTCAATCTTGCAACACAACTCTCAAATGCTGAGCATGCTCTTCCTGGCTACGAGAATAAACCAGGATGTCATCAATGAACACAATGACGAAGGAATCAAGATAAGGCTGAAACACGCTGTTCATCAATTTCATGAACGCAGCTGAAGCATTGGTCAGCCCAAATGACATAACCAAGAACTTATAATGACCATACCTGGTCCTGAAAGCAGTCTTCGGAATATTAGTATCCCGAATCCTCAACTGATGGTACCCAGATCTCAAATCAATCTTGGAAAATACTCTGGCTCCCTGAAGCTGGTCAAATAAATCATCAATACGGGGCAAGGGATATCGGTTCTTCACCATAACCCTATTCAACTGTCGATAGTCAATACACATACACATGGACCCATCCTTCTTCTTAACGAGCAACACTGGTGCACCCCAAGGTGACACACTAGGCCGAATGAACCCCTTATCTAGGAGCTCCTGAAGCTGCTCCTTCAATTCCTTTAGCTCCGCTGGTGCCATACAATATGGTGGGATAGAAATAGGCTGAGTGCCTGGCACCAGGTCAATACCAAAATCAATATCCCTGTCAGGTGGCATGCCTGGAAGATCTGCAGGAAACACATCCGGAAAATCACGGACCGCAGGAACTGAATCAATAGCTGGAGTCTCACCACCGACATCCCTTACAAAGGCCAAATAAGATAAACACCCCTACTCAACCATGTGTCGAGCCTTCAGGTAAGAAATCACCCTGCTAGGCATATACTCAAAAGAACCTCTCCACTCAACCCTCAGACACCCTGGAATAGCTAAGGTCACGGTCTTAGTGCGATAATCAAGAATAGCATGGCACGAAGACGACCAATACATGCCCAAAATCACGTCAAAATCGACCATGCTGAGTAACAGTAGGTCCACTCGGGTCTCCAAACCCCCAATAGATATAATGCACGACTGATACACATGATCCACAACAACGTTATCTCCCATCGGAGTCGACACACGAATGGAGGTGACTAGAGAGTCACGGGTCATGCCCGAAAAATTGGCAAAATATGAAGAAACATAGGAATATGTGGAACCAGGGTCATATAAAGCCAAGGCATCACGGAAACAGACTGAAACAATACCTGCAATCATGGCAGTTGAGGCCATAGCATCCGGCCTGGCTGGAAATGCATACATACGAGCCTGACCTCCCCCTCTAGGGTGGCCTCTGGCTGACTGACCACCACCTCTGGCTGCCTGGGTGGGTGGTGAAGTGACTGGAGCTGAAGTCGAGGGCTGGCCCCTCTGCTGAGAAGATCCACCAGAACGGTAGGGACACTGCCTCCACCCGTGCCCGAACTATCCACACTCAAAAAAAATGCCTGGAGCTGGAGGCGGGGATTAATAGAAGCCCCTAGCACCTGTACGACCACTGGAAGACTCCTGTGTAGATGAACCCTAAACTGGAGGTGCTCGATCTGCACCCTGAGCTGGGAGGGCACCCAAAGAAGTACGGCCTAAATGAAAACCACGGGGACCCTACCCCGAAGATGCACCACTATAAGCTGGGCGGCTTGACTGAGGAGGCCCGAATGAACGACCCTTACCCTACTGAAACTGTCCCCTGAAGGGAGCACCATTGGAACTACCCGAATCACGAGGCTTCTTGTCCGCCCTCTCCTCCCGCTCCTGGCGGCGAACAGACTCAATATCTCAAGCTATGTCAACAACCTGCTCGAATGAAGCACCCGATACTCTCTCCCAAATCATAAACAATCGAAGCTGATAAGAAAGACCATCTACGAACCTCCTCACCTTCTCCCTATAAGTAGGGATAATCTCAGAAGCATGCCTAACCAACTCGAAAAATCTCATCTCGTACTGAGTGACTGATAACTCTCCCTGGCGCAGCTGGTCAAACTGCCTATGCTGCTCCTCTCTGTGGGACTGAGGAACATATTTCTCCAAAAAGATCGTGGAGAACTGCTGCCAGGTAAGAGGTGCTGAACCAACCGGTCTACGCCTCCCGAAAGACTCCCACCAAGTAAAGGCAACACCCAAAAACTGAAAGGTAACAAATGAGACCCCACTTGTCTCAAGAATACCCGCGGTGCGCAGTATCCTCTAGCACCTATCTAGAAATCCTTGGGCATCCTCGCCCTCTATACCGCTGAAAGTCAGAGGCTGAAGCCTGCTGAACCTCTCCAACCTACGTTGCTCCTCCTCAGGCATATCAAGAACCACATAATCCTGAACCGGAGCAGCTGGCTGAGATGGGGCTGCTCCTAGTGCCTGAATATCCTGTGCAGCCTGCTCAGGTGCCCGGGCAACTAGAGTTTGATTGCCTCCCCCGGCCTGAGTTGTGGTGGCAGAAGAAGACATGGCAACGTCGTGAGCCAAACCGGTGCATACTGACAATATCTGAGACAGGGCCTCCTGAAGACCCAGAATAACCATAAGCAGTGCTGGTGCCTGAGTCCGTCCCGTTGGGACACCATCGGCGGGAACCTGATCATGATCAATAGGAGGATCCTGAGGTACTGCCTCGGTTGCTGTGCGGGCTGGCCCCTTACCTCTACCACGGCCTCGATCTCGACCTCGACCTCTCGTTGGTCTAGCCGGTGACTGGTCACCCCGATCGGTATGGCATGTCCTCACCATCTGTGAGAGAATGAAACAACGTAAGTTCATATTTTCAAGAATCAATAGATCAACATGAAAGAGTTGAAGAAAGATAGAATGTTTCCTAAAAGTTCGGCGGCCTCTCGAAGATAAGTACAGACGTCTTCGTACCGATCCGCAAGACTTTACTAAACCTGCTCATGACCGTTAAGTCCTATGTAACCTAGGGCTCTGATACCAAACTGTCACGACCACAAATACTAATCGGTCGTGATGGTGCCTATCGTGGAACTAGGCTAGCCGACTACCGCATGTTTGCAATTTCTTTTGAAAAATCCCATTTAAGTTTCAAGCATTTCATAAAAATATAAAGAAAATTTCTTAATATAATAGGCCAACTTTATACTGTACTGCCATCCCTAAAATCCGGAGCCAACTGTCATGAGCATCTAGTGATATAAGCCAAAAACACCGAACCAAAACTAAATATAACAAGAAGGGAAAATAAGGATGCTGCGAACGCTGAACAACTACCTCTATATCCCCACGATCCGGATATATATATATATATATATATATATATATATATGTCGATCTATGCTCCAATCTGCACACAAAGGTGCAGTGAGTAATGTGAGTACGCCAACTCAGTAGTAATGGAAATAAATCAAGTCTAAGTAGCAAGGAATCACATAAAAATCAATGTCATCAAGTCACAATATACACAACCTTACCTTCCAATAGTATCCATAGATATACAAAATCGTCATGCCTTAGAAATCAACTTCACAAAAGTCCTTAAAACAATGAACATTTTTAACAACTTTAAAACAAGGATTTGGTATGCAAATGAATGTAGTAAAATCATAAGTAGCCCCTCGGGCAAAAACATGTTTCATAATCAGCCCCTTGGGCATGCCTCGCAATCCCTCAACACCTCACAATCACTCAGCACCTCACAACCACTCATGCCTCCCAATCACTCAATCACTCGCACTCGGTGCGCACAGTGGGGGTGTGTACAGACTCCGGAGAGGCTCCTTCAGCCCAAGCGCTAATATCACTCAGCACCTCACCAGCATTCTTGGCCCTACGGCCACACTCGGTGGAAACACTCGAAAAGCCTCTCGGGCGAAGTAGTAGAACGGGGTACTCGACCCGAAAACATCATTTTAATGCTCATGTAGTGTAAATCAGGCTGAGTTTCAAATAAAACAGTATGCACAATGATGCTGAGTAAAATCATCAACAGGTAGTGAGGAAAACAAAAGTAAAACGCCCTCACAGGGTCTAACCAGATCGGCACGAGGCCCTAAACACAGCTTACAGCCCAAATATTTCACAATTCTTTAGAACATAATTGATCACAAGTTTTTGAGTAAATAAGCAAGTCATTAGTCACCGCGGAGAGGACCTAGTCCAATCCAAAAATCAGTGCGCGCCACATATTCGTCACCCGTGATGTGCGCCATCCCAAATTCAGTGAGAAAATAATGCAGTCCGGGGTTCCATACCCTCAGGACAAGATTTAAGACCATTACTTAACTTTACCGGGCCGCGACACCAGTCCGCTATGCCTTTGCCCCTCAAATTGGCTCCCGATTTCTCCGAATCTAGCCAAAAGCCAGTTAACATCATTAAAATATACTCATGGAACTCAACCCAATCGAAAATCATCAAATTAAACAAAAATCTCGAAATTCGGCCAAACCCGAGCCCCGGGCCCACATCTCAGAATTCAATAATTTTTACATCATTAGAAACCTCGACCTCCCACGATACTATACATACCAAGAACACCAAAATCGGATCACAATTGCCATTTCAAAACCTCAAAAGAAATCCCAATTCCTTCCTCCCATTTTTCCAACTTTTTCCTACCCAAATCCTTAAATTTTCAAGCCTAATCTTAACCAAATAGCGTAGGAACGGGATTAACAATCAAAGAACGTACCTTTGCTGAAGAACCTTGAAAATCTCTCTCAAAACCACCTTCAATGGACTCCTCTCGCATGCAAATTGATGAAAACTTAATAAATTTCGCGGAGGGGTCCTTTTATACTGTTCTGCACAGTCATTTCCGCACCTACGGACAATTGGTCACACCTGCGGTCCCAGGGTGTGCAATTGCGAAACTCACTTAACTGGCCCATTCTCGCGCCTGCGACCAACATTCCGCACCTGTGACATCGCAGGTGCGAGAAAAATCCTCGCACCTGCGGACGTCTCCTATATAGGCAAAACTAGCACCTACGACCTCCCCTTCTGCTCCTGCATAATCGCACTTGTGACTCCCCTTCCGCAGGTGCGAAAACACCAGCAAACCAGCACAACAGATTTTCCAAAAATTACTCCAACTCTCCGTCAACCATTCGAAATCAATCCCGAGCCCCTCGGGGCCCCAACTAAACATACCAACGTATCCCATAACATCATTCCAACTTAGTCGAGCCCTTGAAACACATAAAATAACACGAAAACACCAAATTTTCAGCAACTTCAAGTCTAAGAACTTTGAAACTCCTAAAATTCGCCAACTACGCCGAAACCAACCAAATCACCTCCGATTAATCTGAAATTTTCCAGACATATCCAAAATAACATTACGAACTTGTTCCAACTTCCGGAATTCCATTCCGACCGAAAATCACAAAAAATTAACTTTCGCCAATTCAATCCTAATTCTACACCGGACATCACAATAATATTCCGAACACACTCCTAAGTCCCAAATTACCTAACGAAGCTACTCGAGCCATAAAATCCGCATTCCGAGATCGTTTACCAATAAGTCAACTCTCAGTTGACTTTCTCAACTACTAGGCTACTTTAAAAGGCTAAATCCCTAAACCCTCATTATAACCACTCCGGACCCAAACCAACTGATCCAACACATCAAAAACAAAATAGCGATACATAACAAATGCAGAAATAGGGGAAATGGGGTAAATCTCAAGGAAAGACCAGTTGGGTCGTTACAACGCACCCGCATCCGTAGTCTAGCACGTGCGTCACCAGAACCCAATATTATAGTTCTCAGGGATATTTACCCTCAAATTCAAGTTTAGATATGTTACTTATCTCGTACAAGCCAAAACAATTATCGATCAAGCCAAACAACACTTCAAAAATGCGATTCCATGCAAATCAACCTCCAAATGGCCTAAAACTAGCCAAAAGAAACTCAAAGTTATCAATTAATGCCAAAGAATACAAACCCAAACGATAAAGGTTGAATCTTTACTCAATTGCTCGAAGTCAACCAAAAAGTAAAACCTGGGCCCACACCTCGAAACCCGTCAAAACCCACAAAATCCAATAGCTCAATCAATTACGAGTCCAACCATACTAATTTCACTCAAATTCGACTCTAAATAAAATTATTCAAAACTCAAAAATTCACTTTCCAAAAGTTTATACAATACTCCCAATTTCTTTAAAAATTCAGAATCCAAATATCAATATCAAAGATAGATTCATGAAATATAATAAAAGGCGAGTCAATACTACTTACCCCAATCCATGTGGTGAATTTCCTGTCCAAAACCCAAAATCGACCTCCAAATCTCAAAATGTGACCAAATTAATGACCCTCAAATTATATAGAACTGCCCAGCATTTTCGCATCTGCGAGCAGAAGAGCCGCATCTGAGTGTTCCATGGCTCCGCTCCCACGCTTCCACAAATTCCCAATCTCATCCCATTTCACTTCTGCGAACACTTCTCCACACATGCGCCATAACAACATCAAATCCATGAATCGCTCCTCAGATAAAACTTAATGATCTTTCAACTTCCAAAACTCGTGCTGAAACATATCATATTATCTCGGAATGACCTCAAATTTTGCACACAAGTATCAAATGAAATAACGAACCTATTATATCTATTTAAAAATAATTCGAACCCGATATAATCAAAGTCAATTCTCGGTCAGACTTATGAACATTCAAAACCTTCAAATTTCCAACTTTCGCCATTTAGTGCCGAAACCTTCTAGAAGTATCCAAATGCCAATTCGAGCATATGTCCAAGTCCAAAATCACCATTCAAACCTAACTGAATCATTAAAACTCTGATCCGGGGGAAAATACACTAAAGTCAATCTTGGTCAACTCTTCCAATATAAAGCTTCCTAGTTGGGACTCAATCTTCCAAATCAAATCTGGGATCACATGAAAATCAGAACTGACAATTTACACAAGGCATAATACATCATATGAAGCTACCCAGGACTTCAAACAGCTGAAGAAAATGCAAATGCTCAAAAATACCAGGGAATTCTTGTTGTTCTTATGATTTCTTAGTGTGTGTCATGCATGTTTACATGGTTTGATGCATTGTTTCTAACATGATAATCTATGTGTCACGACCCAAATCGAAGATCCGCGATGGGAACCCGGTGCCTTACTCAACTAAGTACCAACGTAACATATCTTTATTATCGTACTATCATTGGTAACTGGGCTGACATGGCCTCAACTCGTAATGCATAAATATAAGTGGGAAAGAACTGTATCAATGAACCATATTTCTTAAAACATAAATACATATGGGCCGTCAAGACCTTTGATATACTGTACAAAATAAACCTCTGTCTACAAAGCCTCTAAGAGTATTTAACCTCAAATGGGATAGGGTACCAGCCTACCCATAAGTCTGTAGCAAAATTATGACACGATGATTCATAGACTCGGCTACACTCCGAATGAGGTGGAGTCTTACCGATCCTTCGCTGAATGCTAACCTCGTCTACTATGAGGGCTCGTCAAACTGATTATCTATACCTGCATGCATGAATGAATCGTCCCCAGCAAAAGTGGTCAGTACGAATAATGTACCGAGTATGTAAGGCACATAAATATGTATATAAAAGATATGGAAGAAACATGACTCAACCTGTAAGTCTGGATAACTATGTAAATCATGAAATACTTATAGTGTCATGCATATGTATATGAATATCATGTCGTGCATAGGTACATGTGCTCATAACATCATCAAGACTCTGATGGCATCCCATTATATCATCTCGTCCACTGTGGGCAAAATCATCAACGTATACCAGTTGATCAGGCGGTGGTGCGTATATAACGCCGTAACCTTTTTCCATATCCTATATATATATATATGTGTATATATATATATATAGGATATGGAANCATGAGTATATAATTCCATCTGATCATGCGTATATAACGCCATCTGATCATGGGTCAATGTACATGTATAAATGAATGCAATGTATGGGAAGTACGTCAATAAAATCTCTCGGAAAATCATAATACCATCATGCCTCTAATTAACATCAGGAAGTAAACTTTATCAACTTACGTATTTTATGAGACCCATGAACAGATGATAGAATAATAAAACACATGGAAAATCAAGAACATAAGCATCTCTAGCATTTCTATGAATAGAGTCATTTATGCAAGTTGTGCATTTTCTCGTTTCGTTTTTTTTATATGGATCATGCCAAAAATAGATAAGGGATAACCTTAACATATCTGAACCGATTCTCTTGAAAACCCCTATAACACACGTCAATTGCGATAAATCACGTAACGACGGATTGAAGTAGGGAAAATAATCCGTATGATATTCTTGAGAAAGACTGCACCGTACTCCTGTAGAATCTCAAAATCACGTTGCTATTATGCTAAGAAGTATCGTATGAATTGTAGTAACTTACGTTACTATCATATATGATCTTGGATGAAATTTACTTGCTAAAGCCTTCTTTGAATTGTAGGGACTCAAAATGAATTAAAGAGGTCTCTTTATTCTTTTGGGTGTGGGCCCCACATTTTAGATGACTAAGCCACAAATTTCTTTAAATGTGACACCTTGCCATATGATTCAAGAGTCATTTCTTTGGATTTCATTGGTTACCACGTAATGTTCCACCAAACTTATCCAATTACATTGTTAATCTCTCAAAAATTCATAATTAACCAATTATTCACATAACTAAGAGTTATCTCAAATTACTTAAAATACTACTCAAGTTTAACACACTTTATACACCTTACTATCATGGTCATATGGTACCTTGTATGATATTAGTCCATAAAAATCGGGTATTATAGCTCGGACCGTATTTTATCCCAAATTGTCAAACTTCGACGAAACTCATTTTCTTCGGTTTGCTTACCCTCTAAACTTTACGAATTTACTTATCACTTGTTTGAAATAGCATAATACTTATAATTTCCAAATAATCTTGTCCTTGAGCTGATGTCAATTATCTTACGGCAAATCCAACATACAATAATACAGGGTGTAACATCGTCCTGATATAATACTGTGGAGCGTAACATCATCGTAATATAATAATGCGGAGCTTAACATTGACGTAATACTGCATGGCGTAACATCATCGTAATATAATACTGCGAGGCATAACATTATCGTAATACCGCAGGGCTTAACATCATCGTAATATAATACTACGAGGCGTAACATTATCGTAATATAATACTGGGGGGCATAACACTATGCCTCTGTTATTACTTGATGATTGGCTGCAAAGATAGATTTACCTACGTGGAGTTCTTGTCTCATATTTTGTTGAGTTGTTAGAAAAGGTACAAATTATAGTAAAAAGAAAGATGTTATCATGTATTAAAATATTTGATTTTTGAAAAGTTCTCTTGAACATTTTATTTGGCAATTGATATGGAATTGAATTTATATTGTTGCATGAGGTCTTTGCCGTGCGGGTATGACTTATGATGGCACGAGGTCCTTTCCATATGAGTGATTGATAACGTAGGCACTAGGTTCCATATGTGTGCAGTTCTATTTGATGACTTATTGTTACAGTTGAGCCTTTACTCGTATTTAACTGTTATCATTTGTTTTGATGAGATTTTACATATTGCTTTCCTATTATACATCTTGTTGCTAGTATTTGATATATTGCATAGGTTGTTTCATAAGTGAGTATTTTCTGACTTAAAAATCTCGTCACTACTTCGCCGAGGTTAGTCTAGATACTTCTGAGTACATGGAGCCGATTGTACTCATACTACACTTTACACCTTGCGTACAGATTCTAGACTGAGTAGCTGTAAAAGAAGGAGCTTTGCATTGGAGATATACCAGTGTACTAGATTCATGCTACCCTTTTTTTCATGGTAGCTTAGAATTTCATTTCTATTTATGTGACGTTCAAAAATATGTTGTATTAATTTATTTCACCAGCTTTGTAAATCTAAATCATAATGGCTCATGGCTTGTACTACCAGTCCTTGGGGTAATATTATTAAATTCTTTCATAATCTTATTTATATTATTGATCATTTCTCTCATTGTAGTAGTAACTTGTATTGTTTGACTTACCTAGCGGGTTGGGTAGGTGCCATCACGATATTAGTAGAATTTTGGATCGTGACAACCTCTCTGTTACTTTATCGAGGCTAGACTTGATCCTTGTTAAGTACGATGGTTTTGTACTCATACATTTCTTCTACACATTTTGTAGAAGTTTGAGTTAAATCATTAAGCATGGCCCGAGAGAAGGCCTGACAGATTGATTAAGACTCTTGGTGAGCAGCTTTGTTGATCGTTTCACAACATATAGAGTTTTATTCGATTTTCTTTTGTCTATTGTTATTTCCTTTAGACAGTACTTTATTTATGATTCATTGTTGTATTTAAGCTCATTGACTCGTGACACTAGTTCATGGAGAAATATGTTATATTTTCATAATTATTTTGAGACTTTCTTCTGTTTAGGTATTATCATTTAACTGTAAATCAGCTTGATATCATGCTTAATATATTGTTATGTATGTTGTCTTTCTATCTTGCTAGGCGCCATCACAAACTATGATGGTTTTGGATCGTAACAAGTTGGTATCAACGCTCTAAGTTTCAAGGGTCTTACGATGTCATGAGAAAATTTCTAGTAGAGTTCATTTTATTTGTATGTTGTTGACCACATCTATAATTGGGATGCTATAGGACATCTAGGAAATATCTCTTTCTTTTCTTTCCGAATTGATCAATTTTGTTTCAGCATGAGTTTTAAATACTTCTATTCGTTCGTACGCGAAGTTGCGATCATGGATTTTGTTGGGCACTAGTGGCTTATGATAATGTCATAGATGAAGTGGAGATGTTTACATTGTAATGGTAATGTGAGCTTTGAGATAGACATGTTTCCAAGATTCGTTGCTCGGGGATTGCGCGTGGATGCCTCTACATCCTTACAAGATAGTGAATAGTGGCATAGCAAATTGGGATTAGTGGGCAAGATGGATATATATCAAGTAATAGTATCATGCTGGGAAGGTTAACGAGAAGATTTTTCTTGCGATGTTCGAGACATAATTAATTCTTCAATATCTGCCTGGTAGATTATTACAATCTTACAACATAGATGCCGAAGGGATATCACAAGTTCGTTAACATAATGGAGAGGATTCTAACGTCTTATGGAATGATGCCAAGTTGAAAGAATGGTTCGATTGCTCAATGTTGGGTATTGGGAGTCAGTGTTATAGAAAGATGCGGCTTCGGGACTACATATTTGAGCTATTTCACATAAAGTGGTTCGAGGGTGTATAATCTCTTATAAGGCTTTCATAGGGAAGTTATCTTCTTATTCAGTATAGTGGATGTGATACCATGAGTATTTGTAAATCTTGAGCAAGATGTTGCAGCTGTCATTAGGGTAAATATGCAACGGATGGTATTGTAAGCGCTCTGTGATGACCTGATAGGTCATTTTGAGTTCTAGCGTTTATTTTCATTATCCGAGAACTCCAATAGCTTCTTTTGATGCTTTTTGGCTTGCATGCGTGATTTGTGTCGTTTTTGAAAAGTTTTTATACAATTTTTTAAATAAAATAGAATTTTTTACTAAAAATGAGGTTAGAGTTGACCACGGTCAACATTTTGTGAAAACGAACCCAAATCGCTATTTAGACGATCCTGGTAGGTTTGTATTGTAATTTTGGACTTGGGCGTATACCCAAAATTGAATTCGGAGGTCCCTAGATTAATTAGACTAATTTTACTGAAAGTTAGCATTTTTAATGTTTGGAATGTTCTAGGTTTGACCATAGGTTGACTTATTAGTTATCGGGTTTGAATTTTGGTTTTGGGACTTGAAAATGTCCGTTTTGTTATTTGAAACTTGTCTGCAAAATTTGGTGCAATTCGAAGTTGGTTTGATAGGACTCAGACTCTTAGTTGTGATTCTAGAGGTCCTTGAGTTTTACTTTGAATTTCATGCGTTTTGATGTCTGATTCATGGTTCTAGATGTTATTTTGATGTTTTGATCGCGCAAGCAAATTTATATTATGTTATTCCACTTGTGTGCTTGTTTGGTTTAGAGCCCGAGGAGCTCGAGTGAGTTTGGATGAGTTTGGGTTGGTTGAAGACTGCTGGAGTGCATCAATTCTGGTGTTGGGTTGCAGGTCTCGCATTTGCGAAGACTTGTTCGCAGATGGGTACTCCGCTTTTGCGAAGTTGAGCTCACAATTGTGATGTGGGATGGGCAGGGTAGTGTACGCATTTGCGAAGAAATTTTCACAATTGCGGACAACCCAGACTTCGCTTTTGTGATGGCTTGGTCGTATTTGCGACTGAGCACCGGGCTTAGGCAGGTTCGCAAATCCAAACCTTTGATCGCATTTGTGTGTGAATGGGAGATCGTATTTGCGATAGTTTTGTTGCAATTGCGATCTATTTTTCGCATTTGCGATGATCGCAATTGCAACATCCGCAGCCGGTAAAAGAGTGAAAAATCGATACTTAGCTCATTTTACACCATTTCTCAAACCTAAACACTCTAGAGGCAATTTTCCAAGGGACTTTCCTTCCTAAAATTATTGGTAAGCAACTTTCATCCATTTCTCTTCAAATACTCATTATTTTCATGTGTTTTGACATCAAATCTTTTGATTTTCATGGTTGATATTAGGGATTTGGGTAGAATTTGAGGATTTCGTGAAGTAGAGAATTATACCTTACATTGAGGTCGAATTTCGAAACAAACCAAATAACCAGGCTCGGGATGAATGAGTAATTGGGTTTTAGTTCGAATCTCGGGTTTTGTCCAAGCAGGCCCGGGGTTGACTTTTCAAAAATGATGAAAATTTAACCTTTTTTTATTAATGGGTAGTTTATAAAGCATAATTTGAATTGTTTGATTGATAGTTTGCTTGATTTGGTTGGTTTGGAGGCTTGTTCAAAAGGCAAGGTCGTGGTTGATTTGCTTTGGTTGTGGAGTGAGGTAAATTTCGTGGTTAACTTTGAGTTGAGGGATTAAGACTTGTTGGTCTACTTGCAACGTGTATTATGCGTAGGGACGGCGTATATGTGAGGTGGCGAGTATATATGCATTGTCATTAGGTTAAAGCATGCGGGTGGAAATTATTTCTTTGTACTAGGTTATTTCATTGATTATGCTTTCCATGCCTTTGTTAGATTATTACTTCTTTAATTATTCACCCCCATATTTATTGTTTATTTTGAAGATATTTGGAGTTTGAAAATTGAGCTTGTTATCATGACACTATAATCGAAGTGAAATTTGCTTTCCGCCTTGCATTGTTAATTCGAATTTGTATTGGTAGAGGCCATCCTCCCAAGCCGATTCAGTCTACACTCTAGGCATCCCACTGTGTTTCAAGCAGTCATGGTTCTTATGGGTATCGCCTTGAGAAACTAGCCAACAGTGCACCTTCAGCTCCCATTAGTGCACCTACAATACAGAGTTACTGGGGCAACATGGTCAGTTTTAGGGTCAACAGCCACAACAACTAAGGACTTGTTATACTTGTGAAGATCTGAGGCGCGTAGCGAGGTTTTTCCCTAGGTCATAGGGAAACATGCCACAACAGAGTTCTCGTGCCATGGTTCCGGCACCAGTGGCTCTACCACCCACTCTACCAACTAGAGGCAGGGTTAGGCTACTAAAAGAGGAGGTTAGGCCATTAGAGGTAGAGGTTAGTCCATTAGAGGTGGAGGTCAGCCAGGTAGAGGCAGTTCGAGAGGCGTAGGTCAGAGTGGTGGGATCCAAACGCATATTTATGCATTCTCAACTAGATCTGAGGTAGAGTCATCTGATGCCATCATCATATGTATTGTTCTGGTTTGCCATAGAGATGCCTCAACTGTATTTGATTCTGACTCCCATTATTCGTACGTGTCATCCTATTTTGCTTCATATCTGGTAATACCTCATGATTATTTGAGTTCTCCTACTTTTGTGTCATACCTGTGGGATTTTATATTGTGGTAGATCATGTTTATCGCTCGTATGAGATTTCTATTGGGAGCTTTGGGATTAGAGTAGATCTCCTACTTCTTGAGATGGTAGACTTTGATGTTATCTTGGACATGGACTGGCAGTCACCTTATCATGCTATTTTGGAATATCACGCTAAGACGATGACCTTAGACATGCCGGGGTTGCCCCAATTAGAGTGGAATAGGACTCCTGGCCATTCTACTAGTAGGGTTATTTCTTATGTGGAGGCTTGATGTATGGCCAAGAAGGGGTGTTTAGCATATTTGGCATATATCTATGATCCTAGTGCGGAGGTTCCTTCCATGAATTATGTACTATTTATGTGCGAGTAGAGGGTTTTCCTACAAATCTTCCAGGGATGCTACCCGACAGAGATATCGACTTCTGCATTGATCTAGTTCCGAGCACTCAGCCCATTTCTACTGCACTATACCTTAAAACCCCAGTTGTGTTGAAGGAATTAAATGAGCAGTTGCAAGATTTGCTTGACAAGGATTCGTTCGGCCTAGTGTCTCACCTTGGGGTGTGCCGATGTAGTTTGTAAAGAAGAAGGATGGGACGATGAGGATGTGTATAGACTATTAGTAATTGAACAAAGTCACTACCAAGAACAAGTATCCGTTGCCCAGAGATTGATTACTTATTTGATCAACTTTAGGGTGATAAAGTGTTTTCAAAGATTGACTTGAGATATGGCTACCATCAGTTGAAGATTAGGGCATCGGATGTCCCTAAGAAAGCTTTTTGGACTCGACATGGTCACTACGAGTTCTTAGTGATGTTGTTTGTCTTGACAAATGCCCTTGCGGCATTACCGGGGTGTTCAAGCCATATTTGGATTCTTCTGTGATTGTCTTTATTGATGACATCTTGGTTTAATCCCACAGTCGAGAGGAACATGAGCAACATTTGCTGATCCTACTTCTGACTCTGAGGGATCGTCAATTATATGCTAAATTTTCAAAGTGTGAGTTCTGCTTGGACTCGGTTTCCTTTTTGGGCCATGTTGTATCTTTTAAGGGAATTAAAGTAGATCCTAATAAGATTTTGGCAGTTCAAAACTATCCTAGACCTACATAAGCTAAGGAGATCGGAGCATCTTGGGTCTTGCAGGTTATTTTCACCGGTTCTTTGAGGGGTTTTTTATCTATCCCAGCCCTATTGACCAAGTTGACCAGAAAGGTGCTATTTTTAGGTGGTCGGATGTCTGTAAGTTGAGTTTTTAGAAGCTTAAGACTGCATTGATTACAACCCTAATGTTGGTGTTACCTATAGGTTCGGGATCCTATACCGTGTATTGTGATGTGTCGTGTACTGGGCTTGGCACGGTATTGATGCAAGACGGTAGTGTGATTGCTTACGCGTCTCGATAGTTGAATGTTCATGAGAAGAATTACCATGTTCATGATTTAGAGTTGGATGCCATCGTCACACACTGAAGATTTGGAGGCACTATATGTACGGCGTTGTGAGGTCTATACCGAACATCGATGTCTCCAGCATCTATTCAAGAAGAAGGCCCTTAATTTTCAGTAGCAAAGATGATTAGAGTTGCTGAAAGACTATGATATCAGCATAATTGTATTATTCGGGGAAGGACAACATAGTGGTCTATGCATTGAGCAGAAAGGCGGAGAGCATGGACAGTTTGGCATATTTGCTGGTAGTAGAGAGGCCACTAGCCATGGATGTTCAATCCTTGGCCAACCGGTTTGTGAGATTGGATATTCTGAAACCCAGTCGGGTTCTTGCTTGTGTGGTGGCACAATCTTTGTTGTTGGAACATATTAAAGCTCGCCACTTTGATGATCCTCACTTGTTGGTGTTGAAGGATACGGTACAACAGAGTGGTGCTAAGGAGGTTGTGGTCGATGATGATAGTGTTATGCGACTTCAGGGCCGGATATGTGTTACAAATATAGAGGGGTTGAGGTAGTTGATTCTTGAGGTGGCTCACAGTTCGTGCTAATATATTCACCAAGTGTCACAAAGATGTACATCGACTTGAAACAACTTTATTGGTGGCAAAAAATGAAGATAGACATCGTTGCTTATGTATCTCGGTGTTTGATTTGTCAACAGGTGAAGTATGTATCAGAAATCGGGTTGATTGAGCTGCTGATAATTGACCACAATGCTGTGCATCGCGATCATTGAGGTCTTGGCTGTTTTCCAAAGAGCTAAGTGCATTTCGGGGAGGAAGGGTGTGATCGCTTAGAAGGAAATTTCTACTATCAATGGCCTGACTTCGGGAGGTTATATCTTGGCCGCAATCGTGATGAAGAAAATGATGCTGGAAAATTTGTGAATTGTGATCCCATGGGAAGTAATTGGGATCGCAAAGAAGGAGGCCTGACTGGGTATTAAACATCTAATTTCGGGATTTTTGAGCTTATTTCTTTACTTTTTGAGTTTTTGGAGCAAGTAAGACGATCTTGGAGGAGAAAAACACCCAAATCATAGGGGTAAGTGATTTTATCTTTATTTTGATTATATATCTTGTTTTCTCATGGATTATTATACCAAAACCAAAGATTTAAAGAGAAGAAATTGGGAGGTTTTTTCCTTAAACTTAAGATAATGAATTTTTGGGGTTTTAACACGAAATCAAAGTCATATTGGGATAAGTGGTTCTAACTCAGTTTTGGTTAAATTACATAAATCTATTGTTGTTTTTATCAACAAATTAGTATCTTCGGATGAAAATGCTAGAGATAATTTCATAGACTTTAATTGAGGATTTGAAGGCCGAGTTGTGGTCGAATTTGAGTAATTTTAGTATGGTTGGAATCGTGGTTAAATGGGGGTTCAAATTTTATAATTTTTATCTGATTCTGAGACGTGGGTTCCACCGTTGGCTTTTGGTTGACTTTTCAAGCGGAGTTGAAAATTTTTATAAATTGTTAAATTGTAAGTATTGGAGTATATTATGATTAATTTGCATGGTGTTTGACTAGTTTCGGAGGCTGATACACATGAAATGAAATTTTCAGAGTATTGTTTAGCTTGCTCGGCATCGAATTCGGCTTGTTCGAGGTAAGTACATTTCTAAACTAGGAGCTGAGGGTATGAACCCTGTATATATGTGTTATATGATTTTTTTGGAGGTGACTCACATGCAAGGTGATGGGCGTGTGGGCGCGCATAAAAAAATTATAATGTAATTATTTTCGTAAAAGTTTATAGTTGAATAATCTTGGCATTATCCATGGACTTTCATGTTTTAAAGAAACTGAACTGAGAATTATGTTAAAAACAAGTTGAGGCTATCTTCCGGTATTATTGAGACCCATAGAGGTCGCATTTTTTTTTGAATTATTAGTTTAAATTATAATTTCATACTCAGTCATGTTTATCCGATTGTGAGGATACTTATGGGATCGGGTTGCACGCCATAGCAGGAAATATATATATATATATATATATGCGTCAGGTGTCATGCTGCAACAGGCCTTATAGGCTTTATTATCATGGGATCGGGTTGCACGCCACAACAGGCCTAAATGGCTTATTATAGTGCTCGAGCTGAAGGACTCCCTCCAGAGTTTGCACTCCCCGCAGTGAGCACATATGCATTTTATATTGAGGGATATGGATCTTCCTTGGTTGGATCCGCCGCACACAATACTGAGTAATTGAGTACTATGAGAGCGTGAATACATGAGTTCTATTGTGCTACATTGCATTACACGTACATACTTGATATGCAGGCATAGAGAAGTATTTTTCCTCATGCCATTTCATAATGAAATTTCTTATCTGTCATTGAAGTTTTTGAGAAAAATCGTAGATTCGGACTTACTCATATTTTCAGTGATTTTCGGCAAAGGATTTGAGTTTTACTGTTATACTTGAAAAGAAAATATTTATTTTTCGGAACTGTATACGAGCTGAGCATTTTGTTATCGAGTCATTATTTGTGCTGCTTTGAATTATATTGTTATGAGATGTTATTAGTCATTGGTATGGACTCTGACCCTTGTCCCAACTCGTTGGTACTTTCAACCTAAGGTTATGTTTGTAACTTATTGAGTACATGGGGTCAGTTGTACTCATACTACACTTTTGCACCTTGCGTGCATATTTCTGATGCTAATGTTGCTGCGTACGACGGGAGCTGGATCTAAAGATGTACCTACGATCCAATCACAACCGCCTCTTGTTCTATGTAGCTTTAGAATATTTAAATTTCTTCATGTATATTTCTAACAGATGACGTATTTGTGTTTCACACCAGGTTTATAAATTCAAATCTTAGGAGCTCATGATTTATACTACCAGTCCTTGGGGAGTGTATTAGAGTCAGTTAAATATTAATTGAATTGGATTATTGTTATTTGGCTTACCTAGCAGGTGAAATTAGGTGCCATCACAATTAGTTGGATTTTGGGTCATGACAAGTTGGTATCATAGCCCTAGGTTCATAGGTTCTACAAGTCATGAGCAAGTGTCTAGTAGAGTTTTACGGATCGATATGATGATGTCCATACTTATCTTGGAGAGGCTATATGGCATTTATGACAATTTCCCATCTTTCTTTCCTTATCGTGCGTAATTGATTCAGCTTGAAGAATAACTCTTTGAATTATTTTTACGTATTCGTGTGCGCATATGAGCGCTCGATCTTAGCTGTGCATCACCGACTTGTATTTCTATGAAAGAGATTCGAGATGTGTATTCTGTGTTTTGGTGATGGGCCAGTCTGGAGGACTTGAGGCCACGTTTAGACCGCAGCTTAGGCTCGATAGCTTCAGTTGTGTGAACTTGTACATTTGGACTCATATGTCTGGTAGTGTCCCTATGAGTGGAATTTGTGGCTCGATGAGTGATTGAATGGCTAAAATGATAAGTATGTTGTGACTACAGAATATTTAAGATGGTTTGAATGTGACGAAAAGTGTTTCCTTGAGATGTAAAAAAGGCCATTAGGTGCTTGATTTCCGTTTTGATGTGACATACGGTCTCGAGTTGTGAGTGTGTTGAAGGATTTGTCATGCAGTTTAGTTGTGTAGAGAAGTAGATTTTCATGTCGTGTTGATGAGTTCAAACTTAGAAAGATTTAGTTATTGCGTAGTAATTGTGGCTGCAAAAGGGTATAACAAAATGCCAATTTGAGGCCAAGCAGGTGGGTTATCTCCTACGGAGTAATCTACGTAGGTGTGTTCCTTATAATTTTGAGTGAAGAGTTTTTTTTTCTACCAACGGGACGTATGTGTTGAGATTTGAATTTGAATCTGATTGAGAAAGGTGACTTGACTGACAAGAGAATGAATGCGAGCTTAGCAGATGATTGTGGTTTTTTATGGTTGGTGTTGCATGAGCTTGAGAAGAATTTTCGTTGAACTGACTGTGGTATTATGACAGTAGTAGAGTATGGGTATTGTGAATTCTCGAGTGTTTTAATCTATGGTTTTGAGCCAAGTGGGGGAGCCTGCTATTGAAAATTCAATTTCATGGTTATATGTTAGATTTTTAGCTTTGGTCTAAGGCATACTTGTGAGTTAGTTATGACTTGCAGAGGTTGAGATCAAGGATGACTCGAGTAAGGAAATTCCTGGATACGGGTTATATTGCACTTTATGAGTATATGAAAATCATAAGGATGAGTGAGTTGTTATTTGTGAAGGTTTTAGTGCGCACAGAGTATGAATTTGATTGGTGGTCTTAAGGCAAAGATTTCCTCTTTGAGTGTTGTTGTGCTAATGGGGCATGTGTCTTTCGGACCGTTTGGGCGGAGCAATTTAGATTTGACCTGAGTGGATGACTCTCGAGAAGATTCTAATGGGTTCGAGAATTATATATGGCAATTGAGAATTTTTTCGGACTTGTATGTGGATAGAATCTGAGATTTGCATTTGATGGTGCCAGAAATTGCGGTAATTCTGTTTGACCATGGATTCTACATTCTAGTATAAGAAAGGTAAAAGGAAAAATTTTAAATTCACATAAGGTATTTTCATAGTGGGTGTTTCGGTTGTGGTATTTATGAGGGGTAATTATGATAGGTTTAGACTTTACAGATATTTTGGTGGCAACATTCTTGGTTTTGGTGACCTATGTGGCTTGGTCTAATTAGAGGAATTCAGCTCTGATAGCTTGGTTATGTGCAAATGGATTTCAAAGTGTTATTGATGGTTTCTACCATGGTTTGAATCGGATATTTTCTACTGGTGTGGGGAACGTCTTCCTCATGGAAGAAAGCAAGAGGAAGGTTTCTAGTTGACTGGGTATGTAATTTGCTGGTTACTCAGAGTGGTAATGAGATTCTCGCGTTTTCATCAAATGGACTAATAGAGGCGACGCGTGGGGTGAGATTTAGATTTTAAAGGTGACGATTCAGTTTTGAAGGATGGTCATGAATTCTTAGACAACATGGGCGGTTTCATATTACTAGATGAATACTATTACTACTTGGTATTTCCTGAGAAGGGGCGCATTTCATAAGGCACATTGTGTTTTGTCTTACGAATGTTCATCGATATTGCGGTACTCACCTGGTTGATAGACTGCTGATATTCAAGTTATGCTATGTGGACCAGAAGAATTATGGAAGTGTTCCTCGTGGGATTATCATGCATGGAAGGTGTGTTAGTCATTCGAGTGTTGGAGTTGGGATCGGCTACAGTGATTCATGTGTTCTATAATTTGGAGGATGCTCAAAAAATTCTTAGGCTATGATATTCCTAGAGTTGACTGTTAAGCTTAAAGTTATAACGTTCTCATTGTTGAGAACTATCTAAACCATACTTGAGGTTACAAAAAGGCTAATTTTGTGAATAAACTTTGTAGTTACTAATTCTGCGATAACTTGCTGATTTGAGATATGATAGCACACTTTGCACATGCCTACACTTTAGCATGCCGTTTATACCAGTCTAGGAGTGTGAGAATATTACTTCATTATCATATAAATGTGTACTTGTTTAATTGCTCTTGTATGATATGCTTGGACTAGATGCCTGTGACCATGCCAGACATTTATATTATTAGTACATGAGTTGTTTGTGCAGAACGAGAGTTGTCCGTGCGGATCCATATAATTTATATTATTAGCACGTGCGTTGTCCGTGCGGATCCAGATATTTATATTATTAGCACGTGAGTTTTCCATGCAGCGTGTGAGTTGTTCGTGCAGATCCAGACATTTATATTATTAGCACGCGAGTTGTCCGTACAACACGTGAGTTGTTCGTGCGGATCAATACATTTATATTATTAGCACATGAGTTGTTTGTGCAACAAATGAGTTGTCCATGCAGATCCATTTATTGATATCATTTACACTTGAGTTGTCCGTGTCACATGTGAATTATCTTTATGGATCCATATATCGATATCATTGACATGTGAGTCACCCCGAGTTATCTGTGCGGATCAATATATTGATATCATTGACACATGATTTGTCTTTGTCGCACGTGAGTTGTCTGTGCAGTGTGTGGAAACTATATTTCCTTGATCATTTATCTGATTTAATTGCCTTTCATTTCCTCTACATGTTATCATATTAATTGGGCAGAGAATTTGAGGAATTGAGCACATGTACCTACAGTTATCCTTTTTACGAAATTTGAGGGTTGATTGTAAATATTGGGTTCTGTTGGTGTTGCATGCCAATAAAGTGGTTGTGTTTGATGAGATAAGGTCATTGGACCTAGAATAGGTACTATCTGATTTGATCACGACATGTTTGGAAGAATAATTGTAGAAATTGGCTTAGATAATTGTGGCTATGGTACTTGTAAAATGAGGGAAATCTCCCTAACTTGTTGATATGATAAGTGGTTATGCGATTCCGCGTGTTTCTTGCATCATTAGCAGTGCACAAAGGTTTTGGAACGAGGTTTTGTTTGGTATGGGGCTTAACACTAGTATCGGGTTGGTTTTGAATAGTTAATCTGATTGGGAATGGTGCTGCGAGTATGCGAGTTGTGTAGAATGTTATGTGATTATATTTGGGGTTATCGTTATGTCTTGATACAACTTGTTCAGACTTATATAGTCTGTAGATGTGAGATTCGGGTTTTGTAGAAAATTTTAGGTGTTGGAAATTGGGTTCTAAATTTTATGGAGTAAGGTTAAGTTAATGATCTTTAGTTATGTTGTGTTGACAGGACTATATGGAATAGGGTGGCATCGGATCACCCCCGGGTACGTGCGTGGTAAGATGGCATAGTGATTTGAAGTTTTAGGAACAACTCCTGGACGTTCAAGGATGAACATATGTTTAAGTGGGGGAAAATGTAATGACCCGACCGGTCGTTTATAACATTTAAGTTGCTTTCAACTATTTTAATTCTTGAATAGCTTCATATGATGTATTATGGCGTGCATGAATCGTCGATTTTGTTTTCAGGTGTTTTGGAACATGTTCGGAAGAATGAATTCCATGTTGGAAGCCTTAAGTTGAAAGAGTTGACCAAATTTGACTTTTTAGTATTTGACCTCTGATCATCATTTTAATGATTCATTTAGGCCCGAATGTTGATTTTGGACTTGGATCTATGCCCAAAATTTAATTTGGATATTTCTAGAAGGTTTTGACGTTGGTTCTTCAAGCATAAATGGTACCATATTAAGAAAATGAGCCCCAAATTCAGTTTCGATTGAAGCATTAATGTATTGAAATTATGGAGCCATAGCAAAATAATCATCGAATTCGGACATCGTATGAGAGAGTTATGCCCATTTTTGTGTCGGGAAAGATTGTTGTTTCTCCTGGTAGAGGCAAATCGCAGGTGTCAAACTTTCCTGGACAGAATCTAAAAACGGGGGTTTCGGTCATTTTATCACAGTTGGAGCTATGAGGCATGGATTGAAGCAATTCTTAAGGAGATTATCTCCATATAGATTGTGGTAAGTGATTCTAACTCGATTTTGGTTAAATTACGCAAATCTATTGTTGTTTTTATCAACAAATTAGTGTTTTGGGTCGAGAATGACAGAAAATTTCATAGACTTTAATTGAGGATTTAAAGGCTGAGTTGTGGTCAAATTTGAGTAATTTTCGTATGGTTGGACTCATGGTTGAATGTGAGTTCGGATTCTGTAATTTTTGTCGGATTTCGAGACATGGGAACCACAATTGACTTTTGGGTGACTTTCGAGTGGAGTTGGAAATTCTTATAAATTGTAATTATTGGAGTATATTTTGATTAATTTGCATGTTGTTTGACTAGTTTCGGAGGTTGATACGCACATAATGAAATTTTTGGAGTTTTATTTAGCTTGTTCGATATCGAATTTGGCTTGTTCGAGGAAAGTAACATTTCTAAAATTGGAGCTGAGTGTATGAACCCTGAATATACGTGTTATGTGATTTTTTTGGAGGTGGCACAACATACTAGGTGATGGGCGTGTTGGCGTGCGCCGTAAAAATTATGACGTAATGATTTCCGTAAAAAATTGTAGTCAAATAATCTTGGCATTATCCATGCACTTTCATGTTTTAAAGAAATTGAACTGAAAATCATGTTAAAAATGCTAAGGCTATCTTCCGGTATTATTGAGACTCATCGAGGTTGCATTGTTGTTGAATTATTTGTTTAAATTTTAATTTCATACTCAGTCATGTTCATATGGTTGTGAGGATATTTATGGGATCGGGCTGCACACCTCAACAGGCCATGTCAGCTATATATATTTATTATTATATGGATCGGGCATCACACCGCAGCAGGCCTTATAGGCTTTATTTTTATGTGATCGGGCTGCACGCTGCAACATGCCTAAATGGCTTATTATAGCGTTTGGACTGAAGGAGCCCCTATGGAGTCTGCACCCCCCACTGTGAGCACATATGATATTATATTTGGGATGAATTTCTGTCATGACCCCAAATCCTAACCGGCCGTGATGGAGCCTATCGAGGAACTAGGCTAGCCGACTACCGCATGTTCGCAATTTGTTTTGAAAATCCCATTCAAGTTTCAAGCATTTCATAAAAATATACAGATAATTTCTTAATGCAATAGGCCAATATTATACACTACTGCCATCCTCAAAACCCGGAGCTAACATGTCATGAGCATCTAGAGAAGTAATCCAAAATAGACTATTATAATACAAAACCTTTGAATCAAAAGCTAAATACATCAAGAAGGGAAAACATAGATGATGCGAACGCTGAACAGCTACCTCTATATCCCACAATACGGCTCCGCTGCGGAATAAAGGCTAATGCTCGATATCTGCTCCTGAATCTGCACACAGAGGTGCAGGGAGTAATGTGAGTACGCCAACTCAGTAGTAATGAAAATAAATGAAGTCTAAGTAGCAAGGAAACAAGTAAAGTCAATGTCATCAAGTCACAATATACACAACCTTACTTTCCAATAGTATAGCATAGATATACGAAATCATAATGCCTTGAAATCAACTTCAGAAAAAGTCCTTTAAAGAATGCACATTTTTAATAACTTTAAAACAAAGGATTTGGTATGCAAATGAATGTAGTAAAATCATAAGTAGCCCCTCGGGCAAAAACATTTATCATCATCAGCCCCTCGGGCATGCCTCACAGTCACTCAGCACCTCACCATCACTAAGCACCTCACAGTCACTCATGCCTCCGAATCACTCATCACTCGGTACTCGGTGCGCTCACTGGGGTTGTGTACAGACTCCGGAGGGGCTCCTTCAGCCCAAGCGCTAATATCACTCAGCACCTTACCATCACTTTTGGCCCTCGGCCACACTTGGTGGAACCACTCGAAAAGCCCCTCGGGCGAAGTAGTAAAATAGGGTACTCGACCCGAAATCATCATATTTAATGCTCATGTAGTGCAAATCAGGCTGAGTTTCAAATAAAACAGTATGCACAATGATGCTAAGTAAAATCATCAACAGCTAGTGAGGAAAACAGCAGTAAAAAGCTCTCAAAGGGTCAAAACAGATCGGCACGAGGCCCCAAACACGGCTTATAGCCCAAATATTTCACAAATCTTTAGAACATAATTTAACATAAGGTTTTGAGTAAATATGCAACTCATTAATTGCTGCGGAGAGGACCTAGTCCAATCCAAAAATCAATACGCATCACATATTTGTCATCCGACATGTGCGCCATTCCAAATTCACTGAGAAAACAATGTAGTCCGGGGTTCCATACCCTCAGGACAAGATTTATAACCATTACTTACCTTTACCGGGCCACAACACAGTCCGCTATGCCTTTGCCCCTCAAATTGACTCCCGATTGCTCCGAATCTAGCCAAAACCAGTTAGCATTATCAATATATACTCAAGGAATACAACCCAATAGAAAATTATCAATTTAAATAAAAAATCTCGAAATTAGGCAAAACCCGAGCCCCGAGCCCACATCTCGGAATTCGAATGTTTTTACATCATTAGGAACCTCTTCCTCCCAAAATTCTATACATACCAAGAACACTAAAATCGGACCATAATTGCCCACTCAAATCCTTAAAAGAAAATAAATTTCTCATGGACCCTTCTTCCCCAACTTGGTTAAATTTCCATAATTTTTGTGGTTTAATTACTTAAGAATTGACATAGGAACGTGTTATGAAGTTGAAATTCTTACCTCCAAATTATTTCCCTTGATTTCCGTTCAAATCCTTCTCAAAAGCTCTCAATTTCGCATGCAACAATGGTGGAAATGAAACCAAATTCGCACTTAAGGCCTTTTGAACATTCTGCCCAGCTAAAATAATTCATTCTTCGCGAACGCGTCACTATGACCGCGTTCGCATAGAAAAATTTCAAACAGGCCCATAATTAACACTATGCGGACACGACCTCCATCCCACGAACGCGAAGCTCTGCCTCCCCAGTCCTTGGCCAAAACACCTGGGGGGTCCCCAACCCCCCACTCTTCTTCACGAACGCGTGCCCTTGAACGCGAACGCATTGACCAGCACACTCAGACCTCCGTCTTCGCATCCTTCTCTTCGCGAACGCGAAAAAAAAAACTCATCTACCCCAAAAAACTCTTGGTGAACGCGGCCTCCCACCCGCGAACGCGAAGAACAAAAGTCTCTGCAACAAAAACCAGAAAAATCTGCCAAGTTCCAAACTCAAAATTGATCCGTTAACCATCCGAAACACACCCGAGGCCCTAGGGACCTAAACCAAACATACCAACATATCCCATAACATGATTCAAACTTAGTCGAGCCTTCGAAACACCAAAAAAAACACGAAAACACCAAAGTTACATTAAATTCAAGCCTAAGAACTTTGAAACTTCTAGATTTTGCCAACTACGCCGAAACCAACCAAAACACCTCTGATTGACCTGAAATTTTGCAGACATAACCAAAATGACATTACAAACCTGCTCACACTTCCAGAATTCCATTCCGACCCCGAATGCCTATTTTCCATTGCTGACCGAAAATCGCCAAAAACTAACTTTTGCCAATTCAAGCCTAATTCTACATCGGACAACACAAAAATATTCTGAACACACTCCTAAGTCCCAAATCACCTAAAAAAGCTATCTGAGCCATAAAATCTATATTCCTAGGTCGTTTACCAATAATTCAACTCTCAGTTGACTTTCTCAACTATTAGGCTACTTTAAAAGGCTAAATGCCTAAACTCTCACCATAACCATCCCGGACCCAAACCTACTGATCCAACGCATCAAAAACAGGATAGCGATATATAAAAAATGCAAAAATAGGGGAAATAGGGTAAATCTCACTGAACGACCGGCCGGATCATTACAATTTCCCAGGGCATGTAGTTGCCTTATTTATTTATTGTAACGACCTGGTCGGTCGTTGCGAGAGTTATAGCCCTGTTTCCCCAATTTCTACTTATTTATGTGTTGTTCGGCCGTGTTGAGTTGTATCGAGTTGGTAGGTTTGGGTCCGGAGTAGTTTTGGACTGAAATGAGACACTTAGTCTCTTATTTAGAAAGCTAAGTTAGAAAAGTCAACCAGAAGTTGACTTATGAGTAAACGAAGTCGGATTTGGATTTTTATGGTTCGGTTAGTTTTTTTGGGTATTTTAGGCTTAGAAGTTGTCCGGAATGTAATTTGGAGGTCCATGGTAGAATTAGGATTGAATTGGCGAAAACATAAAATTTGGCGATTTTGTACGGCAGTGGAAAATTAGGTAGCGGGGTCAGAATGGAATTCCGGTAGTTGGAGTAGGTTCGTAGTGTCATTTGTTAAAATTTGAGGTCATTCGGACGTGGTTTGATAGGTTTCGTCATCGTTGGAAAATTTTGGAAGTTTAGAAGTTCTTACGCTTGATTCCGAGGTTGATTTGGTGTTGTTTTGGGTGTTTCAAAGTTTCGACTAGTTCGTGTAGTGATATATGACTTGTTGGGATTATTTGTTGAGGTCCCGAGGGACTCGGGATGATTTTGGATGGGTATTAGGGAGGTTGGAATTTGGAAAATACAGCTGAAGCTGCTGGTGTAATGTTACTGGTGTGGCCACCCCTGCGGATGTAGAGCTGCAGGTGCGATGATCAAAGGTGCGTGGGAGGCTTGAAGATGCGAAGATGGAGGCCTGGGGCTTGGTCACAGATGCAAATAGAGGATCACACCTGCGAGCCCGCAGGTGTGAGGGGGGATACCGCAAGTGCGAAGCCTGGTCGGTTAAGTGGAATGCGCAGACACGCACCTGGGACCGCAGATGTGGAAGCACAGGTGCGAAGAAGGGGTCGCAGGTGTGGAACCCCAGGGAAGAAACCTATAGAAGCCACACTTCGCGAATTTTTGCCCTTTTTTCACCATTTTTGAATGGTTTTTGAGCTTAGGGCAGTGTTTTACATGAGAGAAACAAGAGATATCACTGAGGTAAGTTACTTGGGTTTATTTACGCGTGCTTGTGATGTTTTTTCCACTGTTTAGTCATGAAATTGGTAGGAGTTTAGGGTGAAATTGAGGGAGTTAGGGCTTGAGTTTTGGAGAGTTTGAGGGACCAAACAAAGTCGGATTCCAACGAATTTTATATGGTTAGACTCAGGAGAGGACGAGGTTTCTAATTCTTCCATTTTGGACGGGTTTCGAAACGTGGATTTGGGGGTCGGATTTTGGCTGATTTCGGATTTTTGGCCTATTTATGTAGTTTTTCTTATGGAATTCATTTGTTTGACCTATGTTGATAGTATTATTCTGATTATGGATAGATTCAGAGCTTTTGGGGACCGAGTCGAGGGACGTGGACATCCCAGAGTAGGATTTTACGTTGTTAAGGTAAGTAACAGTTTTAACTCTGGCTTTGAGGGTATGAACCCGGAGAATTGATATCATATGATTGTTTGGAAGTGATACCCATGCTAGGTGACGAGCGTGTGGGTGTATACCACGAGGGATTGAGACTTGGTCCGTCCTGTGAGCATGTGAGGCCTAATAGCCATTATTTGTTTTATGTATTTACATGTTGTTGAACTTGACTGCCTTCATGTTAGAGATCATGCTTAGGCTTTATTCATGCTCACATTATTTGCACTCAGTCATAGAAATTCTTGTACACGTTTACCTCAGTCTCTATTATTTTGTTGATATAATATTATACTTGAATTGGGTTGTGTTCACTTTATTTGTTGAATGTTGTGAGGCTAGAGAGGTACATGACTGAGTGAGGCCGAGGACCTGTTGTGAGATATTTGATTTTAGCACGTGAGTGGTCCGTGCAACAAGTGAGTTATTCGTGCAGATTCAGATTGTACTATAGCACGTGAGTTGGCCGTGCAACACGTGAGTTGTCCGTGCGGATCCAGATATTTATATTATGGCACGTGAGTTGTCCGTGCAGCACGTGAGTTTTCCATGCTTAGTGCTTAGGCTGTAGGAGCCCCTCCGGAGTCTGCTCACCCCTAGTGAGCGCATATACCTATTGAGTGTGTGCATTGAGGGCTGAGTGATGAAGTGACATTGCTGAGAGTTTTCATTTACTTTTGTTGTTGTTTCATTTACCTATTAATTCCCTAGTAGCATTTGTTGATTTATAGAGATTACCTACTTACTACTGTTTATCCTTAATTGTGAAGAGAAATAATTAGATTGTTCTGCTTAGCTCGTCACTACTACTCAGTTCCTTAGTTATTTTTGTTACTACTGAGTCGGTTGTACTCATACTACACCCTGCACTTTATGTTCAAATACAGGTGAGTTAGAGCGCGGCAATCGTTGAGTACAGACCGGCTATCTTTGGAGAATGCAAGGTAGTTACTAGCGTCCGCAGGACCTTGGTACTCCTTTTTATCAGCTATTTCTTCTTTTGGACAGTTAGACATTTTATATATCTTATTTCATAGATTTAGACGCTCGTGACTTAGTGAAACCCTAATGTTTGAGGCTCGTTTCCGTATTTTTCTATAATTATATTTAGCGTTGATTTAGTTTATGAAAAATTCAAAAATTGGATATGTTTTATTAAAGTCTTATAATCAAATTAGTAGTAATATTTTGGGAAGTGGGCTTGCCTTGTATTACGAAAGGCGCCATCACGACATGTTTTAGAATTGGGTCGTGACAAGTTTGTATCAGAGACTAGGTTACATAGGTCTCACGAGTCATGAGCAAGTTTAGTAGAACCTTGAGGATCGGTACGGAGACGTCTGTACTTATCTTCGAGAGGCTTCAGAACCTTTAGGAAAATTTCACATTCTTGGATTCTTGTCCTGCGTTTTGTGTATTCTAGTAACTAAACATTTGTTATTTCATTCTCTCATAGATGGTGAGGACTTGTGCTATCGGTCAAGAGGGACAGCCACCTGTTCGATCCGCGAGAGGCCGAGGCCGCGATAGAGGTCGTGGTAGGGGAACATACATTGCCAGTGCAGCAGCTGGGGCAGAACCTACAAATCCCCTGTTCCCGCTCAGGAGCAGGTCCCGGAGGTAGAGGTTCCGGCGGGACCAGCTCAGGAACCACCTGTGCCTATTATTATTCCAGGCCTTTAGGAGGCCCTGCCCTAGATTCTATCAATCTGTATGTGTCTTGCTCAGGCGTCGTTAGTTACTACAGCCGCAGCTACTTCTCTGGCCGGGGGAGGCACCCAGACTCCCACCGCCCGCACACCTGAGCAGGTTGTTCAGGGACATCAAACACCGGGGCCACCTCCAGCCCATCTAGTTGAAACTACTTAGGACTACATAGCTCCTATGATGCCAGAGGATGAGCAGCGCATATTGGAGAGGTTTGGGAGAATCTAGCCTCCGTCATTTAGTGGTGCTAAGGGTGAGGATGCACAGGGTTTCTTGGACAAGCGTTAGAGGATGCTTCAGACCGTGGGTATTCTGGAGACTAGTGGGGTGTCGTTCACTACTTTCCAGTTCTTTGGGGCTGCACTTAGTTGGTGGCAGGCTTACGAGAGGCGTAGGCCGGTTGGCACAACGCCCCTTACTTAGCAGCAGTTCTCCATTCTCTTTCTGGAGAAGTTTGTACCGGAGTCTCGCAGAGAGGAGCTCCAGAAGCAGTTTGAGCGGCTTCGCCAGGGTGAGTTGTCTGTTACCCAGTATGAGATGCGGTTCTCCAAAGTTGCTCTTCATGCGGTTGCATTATTTCCCACAGACCGAGATAGGATCAGGAGGTTTATAGATGTCCTCGATTTTCAACTTCGATTGCTTATGACAAGAGAGAGTATCTGGTGCTACCTTTGATAAGGTTGTCGACATAGCTCGACAGATTGAGATGGTTCATGGTCAGGAGAGGGTTGAGAGGGAGGCTAAGAGGCCTCGTGGACCAGGTGGATTCAGTGGTATTCCTCAGAGAGGTCAGTTCCAGTAGGACAGAGGCCGTCCATTCAGGCCTGCTTAGTCAGCTCGTCCTTTTCACCGTGGTGAATTATCTGGCCATGGTTCTTACAGTCACCAGCAGGGTCAGTCATCATTCAGCGCACTACCAGTGCAAGGTCCTCATCATGCCCCGTCCACTCAAGTATCTTCGGGTAATTTGTTTGGACATCAGGAGCAACAACATCATTTGAGGAGGGGTTGTTTCGAGTGCCAGGAATTTGGCCACACTATGAGAGATTTCCCTAGGCTATTGGGTGGGGCTCCCCAGCAGGGTACTCGTCTGATAGCACCAGCACCAGTTCCTCCACCACCCACCCAACAAACTAGGGGTGGACCTCAGCCAGTGAGGGGCAGAGCCCAGTCAGTTAGGGGTCGCCCGAGAGGGGGAGGCAGAGCAGGGGTGTCCAGGCCCGTTTCTATGCCCTCCCAGCTAGGCCAGACGCTATTGCTTCCGATGCTGTGATTACAGGTACTGTCTCCGTCTGTCATAGAGATGCTTCAGTATTATTTGATCCTGGTTCTACATATTTATATGTTTCATCATACTTTGCTCATTTTTTGGATATGCCCCGTGAGTTATTAGTTATACATGTTCACGTATCTACCCCTTGTGGGTGTTACTATTATTGCGGACAGCGCGTATCGGTCATGTGTGGTGTCTATTGGGGGTCTGGAGACCCGAGTGGATTTGTTGTTGCTTAGCATAGTTGATTTCGGTGTGATATTGGGCATGGATTGGCTATCTCCATGTCATGCTATTTTAGATTGTCACGCCAAAACCGTGACTTTAGCGATGCCAGGATTTCTGAGAGTACAGTGGAGTGGTTCTATAGATTATGTGCCGAGTAGGGTGATTTCATATTTGAAGGCTCAGCATATGGTTGAGAAGGGTTGTCTTTCTTACTTGGCTTTTGTGAGGGTTATTAGTGCAGCGACTCCCTCTATTGATTATGTTCTAGTGGTCCGTGATTTTCCGGATGTGTTTCCTGCACACTATCGGGCATGCTGCCCGACTAGGATATTGACTTTGGTATTGATGTGGTGTCCGGCACTCAACCCATTTCTATTCCGCCATATAGTATGACACCAACGGATTTGAAAGAATTGATAGAACGACTTCAGGAACTCCTAGAAAAGGGGTTTATTCGGCCTAGTGTGTCACCTTGGATGCACCAAATCTGTTTTTGAAGAAGAATGATGGGTCCATGAAAATGTGTATTTACTATAGGCATTTGAACAAGGTCACAATCAACAATAAGTATCCTTTGCCTCGTATTGATGATTTGTTTGACCAACTTCAGGGAGCGAGGGTGTTTTCTAAGATTGACTTGAGGTCCGGGTATCATCAGCTGAAGATTCAGGATTCAGATATTCCTAAGACGACTTTCAGGACCCTTTATGGCCATTATGAGTTCTTGGTGATGTCTTTTGGGCTGACCAATGCCCCTGCATCGTTCATGCATTTGATGAACAATGTATTCCAACCATATTTGGACTCCTTCGTTATTTTGTTCATTGATGACATCCCGGTGTACTCTCGTAGCTAGGAGGAGCATGCCCAACATTTAAGGATTGCATTGTAGAGGTTGAGAGAGGAGAAACTTGGGGCACGTGGTGTCCAGTAAGGGTATTCAGGTGGATCCGAAGAATATAGAGGCGGTGCAAAGTTGGCCTAGACCGTCCTCAGCTACAGATATTAGGAGCTTTCTTGATTTGGCGAGCTATTACCATTTCTTTGTGGAGGGATTCTCATCTATTGCTTCGCCCTTGACCAAATTGACCAAAAGGGTGCTCCATTCAGGTAGTCGGATGAGTGTGAGGAGAGCTTTCAAAAGCTCAAGGCTTCTTTGACCACAACTCCAGTGTTAGTTCTGCCATCAGCTTCAGGTTCTTATACCGTGTATTGTGATTCCTCGAGGGTAGGCATTGGTTGTGCTTTGATGCATGAGGGTAGGGTGATTGCCTATGCCTCGCGTCAGTTGAGGAATTATGAGAAGAGTTATCCGGGGCATGATCTTGAGTTAGCAATCATTGTTCTCGCCTTGAAGATTTGGCGTCACTATTTGTATGGAGTTCATTTGAGATTTATACTGATCACCGGAGTCTGCAACATCTATTCAAGCAGAAAGATCTTAATTTGCGGCATCAGAGATGGTTGGATCTTCTTAAAGATTATGATATCACTATTCTATACCATCCGGGGAAGGCCAATGTGGTGGCTGATACTCTGAATCGTCGGGCAGAGAGTTTGGGGAGTTTAGCTTATCTTCCGGCAGCACAGAGACCTTTAGCATTGGATGTTCAGGCCTTGGCGGGCCAACTTGTGAGGTTGGATCTTTCGGATCCTAGTCGGGTTTTTTCTCGCATAGCCTCCAGATCTTCTCTTTATGACCGTATTCGGGAGCGTCAGTATTATGACCCGCACTTGCTTGTTCTTCAGGACAGGGTCCGACGAGGTGATGCCGGAGATGTGACTATTGGTAATGATAGAGTGATGAGGATGCAGGGCTGGATATGCATGCCTAATGTAGATGGGCTTCGTGAGCTGATTCTTGAGGAGGCCCATAGCTCGATGTATTCCATCCATCCGGGTGCCGCGAAGATGTATCAGGATTTGAGGCAGCACTATTGGTAGAGGTGGATGAAAAAGGATATTGTTGGGTTTGTGGCTCAGTGTCTCAACTGTCAGCAGGTTAAGTACGAGCACTAGAGACCAGGTGGTCTGCTTCAGAGATTAGATATTCCAGAGTGGAACTGGGAGCAGATCACCATGTACTTTGTAGTTGGGCTCCCCCGGACTTCGAGGAAGTTCGATGCTATTTGGGTTATTATGGATCGGCTGACCAAGTCTGCACACTTCATTCCTGTTTGTACTACCTACACTTCAGAGAGAGGTTGTTCGCTTGCATGGTGTTCCGGTTTCAATCATTTTAGATAGAGGCACTCAATTTACATCTCAATTTCGGAGGATCGTGCAGCGAGGATTGGGTACTCAGGTGGAGTTGAGCACAACTTTTCACCCTCAGACGAATAGGCAGTCCGAGCGCACTATTAAGATATTGGAGGACATGTTGCGCGCTTGCGTTATTGACTTTGGAGGTTCATAGGACCAGTTTCTTCCACTCGTGGAGTTTGCATGTAATAACATCTATCAGTCGAGTATCCAGATGGCTCACGAGGCTTTGTATGGGAGGAGGTGTAGATCTCCCGTTGGTTGGTTTGAGCCGGGTGAGGCTAGACTCTTGGATACAGATTTGGTGCAGGATGTTTTAGATAAGGTGAAAGTGATTTAGTAGAAGCTTCACACGGCGCAGTCTAGGGAAAAGAGCTATGCGGATAGGAAATGTCGTGATATATCTTACATGGTCAGGGAGAAGGTATTGCTGAAGGTATCACCTATGAAAGGTGTTATGAGATTTGGGAAGAAGGGCAAGTTGAGCCCTTGATTTATTGGTCCATTTGAGGTACTTCAGAGGATTGGGGAGGTGGCTTATGAGCTTGCTTTGCCATCCAGCTTGTCGAGTGTGCGTCCGGTATTTCATGTTTCCATATTTCGAAAGTATTTTGGCGATCCGTCCTATGTTTTAGACTTTAGAACGGTTCATCTCGAGGGTGATATGACTTATGATGTGGAGCCAGTGGCTATTTTGGATCGACATGTCCGGAGGTTGAGATCAAAGGACCTAACGTTAGTGATAGTTCAATGGAGAGGCTAGCCCATGGAGGAGGCCACTTGGGAGACCTAGCGGAAGATGTGAAGCAGATATCCACACCTATTTGAGACTCCAGGTATGTTTCTAGACTCATTCGAGGACGAACGTTTGTTTAAGAGGGGGAGGATGTAATGAGCCGGCCGGTTGTTCTGAGAGTTATAGCCCCGTTTCCCCCATTTTTTCTTCTTTATGTGTTTTTCAATCGTGTTGAGTTGTATCGAGTTGGTAGGTTTGGGTCTGGAGTAGTTTTGGAGTGAAATGAGACACTTAGTCTCTTATTTAGAAAGTTAAGTTAGAAAAGTCAACGGGAAGTTTACTAATGAGTAAACGGACTCGGATTTGGATTTTTATGGTTCGGTTAACTTTGTTGGGTGATTTTAGGAGTGTGCCCAGAATGTAATATGGTAGAATTGGGCTTGAATTGGCGAAAGTTGGAAATTTGGCAATTCCGGAAGTTGGAGTAGGTTCATAGTGTCATTTGCGCAGTGTGTGAAAAATTTGAGGTCACTCTGACGTAGTTGGATAGGTTTCAGTGTCGTTGGAAAATTTTGGAAGTTTAAAAGTTCTTAGGCTTGAATCCGAGGTTGATTTGGTGTTTTGGTGTTGTTTTGGGTGTTCTGAAGGTTCGACTAAGTTTGGGTAGTGATAAACGACTTGTTGGGATTATTGGTTGTGGTTCCGAGGGATTCGGGATGATTTTAGATGGGTATCAGGGAGGTTGGAAGTTGCAGAATGCAGCTGAAGCTGCTGGTGTAATGTTACTGGTGTGGCTGCACCTGCGGATGGAGATCCGTAGGTGCGATGATCGCAGGTGCGTGGGAGGCTCGTAGATGCAGAGATGGTGGTTTGGGGCTTGGTCACAGATGCAAAGAGAGGATCGCACCTGCAAGCCCACAGGTGCGAAGCCTGGTCGGTTAAGTGAAATATGCAGGTCGTACCTAGGACCGCAAATGCGGAAGCGCAGGTGCGAAGAAGGGGTCGCAGGTGCAGAACCCTTGGGCAGAAACCTATATAAGCCACACTTCGTGAATTTTTGCCCTTTATTCACCATTTTTGAACGGATTTTGAGCTTAGGGCAATGTTTTCTATGAGAGAAACAAGAGATGTCACTGGGGTAAGTTACTTGGGTTTATTTATGCGTGTTTTTGATGTTTTTCCCACTGTTTAGTCATGCAATTGGTAGGTATTTAGGGTGAAATTGAGGGAGTTAGGGCTTGAGTTTTGGAGTGTTTGAGGGACCAAACAGAGTCGGATTCCGACGAATTTTATATGGTTAGACTTGGGAGAGGACGAGGTTTCTAATTCTGCCATTTTTGATGGGTTTCGAGACGAGAGGCTCGGGGCCCAGGTTTTGGACGATTTCGGATTTTTGGCCTATTTATGTAGTTTTTCTTGTGGAATTCATTTCTTTATCCTATGTTGATAGTATTATTCTGATTATGGATAGATTCGGTGCTTTTGGAGACCAAGTCGAGGGATGAGGACATCCCGGAGTAGGATTTTACGCTGTTAAGGTAAGTAACAGTTTTAACTCTGGCTTTGAGGGTATGAACTCGGAAAATTGATATCATATGATTGTTTGGAGGTGATACCCACGCTAGGTGACGGGTGTGTGGGTATATATCGCGAGGGATTGATACTTGGTCTGTCTCGTGAGACTGTGAGGCCTAATGGCCATATCTGTGTTGTGTATTTACATGTTGTTGAACTTGACTGCCTTCATGTTAGAGATCGTGCTTAGGCTTTATTGATGCTCACATTATTTGCCCTTAGTCATAGAATTCTTGTACACGTTTACCTTAGTCTCTATTATTTTGCTGATGCTGTAATACTTGATTTGAGTTGTGTTCCTTTTATTTGTTAAAAGTTGTGATGCTAGAGAGGTACTTGAATGAGTGAGGCCGAGGGCTTGTTGTGAGATATTTGATTTTAGTACGTGAGTTGTCCGTGCATCACGTGAGTTATCCGTGCGGATCCAGATTGTACTATAGCATGTGAGTTGTCTGTTCGGATCCAGATATTTATATTACGGCACGTGAGTTGTCCGTTCAGCACGTGAGTTGTCCGTGCTTAGTGCTTGGGCTGTTGGAGCCCCTCTGGAGTTTGTACACCCACAGTGGGCGCAGGTACCTATTGAATGTGTGCATTGAGGGCTGAGTGATAGAGTGACATTGTTGAGAGGTGAGTGATGGAGTGACATTGCTAAAAAGTTCCATTTACTTTTGATGTTGTTGCATTTACCTGTTAATTACCTTGTAGCATTTGTTGATTTATGGAGATTACATGCTTACTACTGTTTATCCTTAATTGTGACTAACTGTCGGTTGCATTTTATATTGAGAGATAGATCTTCCCTGGTTGGTTCTGCACCACACAATACCGAGTAATTGAGTACTATGAGAGTGTGAGTACATGACTTCTATTGTGCTGCATTGAACTAGACATGCATACTTGATATGTAGGTATAGGGAAGTATTTTTTCTCATGCCATATGATAATGAAATTTCTTATCGGTCATTGAAGTTTTTGAGAAAAATCATAGATTCGGACTTACACATATTTTCGGCAAAGGATTTGTGTTTTACTGTTATGCTTGAAAAAAAATGTTTAGTTTCTGGAATGGATACTAGCTGAGCAATTTTGTTATCGAGTCATTACTGGGGCTGCTTTAAATTATATTGTTATGAGATGTTATTGGTCATTGGTATTGACTCAGACCCTTGTCCAAGCTCGTCACTACTTTGAACCTAAGGTTATGTTTGTTACTTATTGAGTACATGGGGTCGGTTGTACTCATACTATACTTCTGGACCTTGCGTGCAGATTTCTGATGCTGATTTGCTACGTACGCGAGAGCTGGATCTGAAGATGTACCTGCGATCCAGTCACACATGTCTCTTTTTCTAGGTAGCTTTGGAATTTTTAAATCTATTCATGTTCATTTAAAAAAGATGACGTATTTTTATTTCACACCATCTTTGTAAATTCTAATCTTAGAAGCTCATGATTTGTATTACTAGTCCCTGCGGAGTGTATTAGAGTCAGTTTAATATTAATTGAATTGAATTGTTATTTTTTGGCTTACCTAGCGTGTGAGGTTATGTGCCATCACGACTAATTGAATTTTGGGTCGTGCCAATCATTTTGTTGAAATGAAAGAATATATGTTTTCTACATCATGAAAAGAAAGTGTTTTTTTCGTTGAAATAAAACAAAATACTTTTTTTATATCATGAAAAAAAGTACTGATTTTGTTGAAATGAAAAAAGAAATACTCTACCTACAACTTGAAAAGAAAGGATTCATAAAAATATTTCTATGTAGGGTGGGGGTAAGACATTGTTTGGGGAGGGTGGGTGTGGTAGGGTGGGTGGGTTAGGGGTAGGGTGGGAGTAGTGTGGGGGGTTTAGTGGGGATGGGAATAGGGTAGGAAAGATTGAAGAAGAGTTTCAGAATATGTTTTCCCTTCTCTAGATATGGAAAACATTTTTTTTTAATTGGAAGAAAATATTTGTCAAAATATTTAAACTAACCAAATATGAAAAATTGGAATATCAAACAAATCTTAAGTTAGACTAATACGATTTTTATATTGTTTCCTTGCGATCTTGTTTATATTTGTTTTGATGCTAACATCAAATTTTATATTTGCAAGTTCATATTAGACAAAGTTGGCCGAAAGTAGTAGTTTCAATTTTTGATATTAGGCTCGTGCCACTCCGGCCTAGTTTTATTTAGAAGATAATACAACTGTAATACATAGATTTATATGTCGCCATTGTTGAGACAATTTTTAACTTCATTATTCTTCAATTATTACAGCCTGAAAAGAAAATTAAAAAGAATTTGACATACTATTGTATAAGTTAAAGTTGATTATATGAAGTCACCATTTCCGTGAAGTGGTGTAGTTTTTATAGCTTTTCGAACTCTCAAAGCACTATGTCACCTCTACACGTATGCGCAAGCTTGCGAATAGTTTCTGCGATCACTCTACGTAATTTTATAAACCGGTTTATGCTTGTAGCTACCCCGGGGGGAATACAGTTCGAGAAGTACTCTATATTTATGCTTAATACAAAAAAAATGTTTTACAAATTAGGAAATACCATAAATTTTTCATGATATATAATTATATATCTTCATATGTTTCTTCATGTCACGATCCAAAATCTCATGAGAGCGGTTAAGGCTCCTAACATTGCTCGCTAGAAAAGCTAACAAAAAATAAGCATAAATAAACTTAAAATAACTGTATTAAATAGTCTCAACAAAAGAATAATCATAAATAACTGAAGTAAATAGCAATAATTATATTGGATAAAATATGTTATGGCACGTGGACACTCGAGAAGGGGACATGTGGAACCTAAGACGGGGACAACCGATGACCGAACACAACTATTTCGTTTGTCAGCGGAAGGGGTAACGTTCATAAAGGCAATAAATGCTCTGCCCCCGGTAACATTTAATAAGGAATATTTTACAGCGTTGAAAGAGATGGCCCGTTACAGAGAATTTGACATTTATGTTCATTGTTACATCTTCATCAATGTTCCTCATAATTGACATTAAAGAAGGGAACGACCCTAGTATCTTCTTCATAGCTATAAATAATGAGCTCAGTAATCATTGTGAAAGACACGAATTTTCTGGTTGAACTTATCATTGTTGTGTCCGAAAATCTTATTCCCGGAACTGTCATCTTTGTTGTTTCATCTACATTTCAAGGCTAAGTATTGTACATATCTTCAATTATTACATTATTTCAGGATCAAATTAGTTCACTTGTCTAGAAATCACGTACAAATTCAACTGTACTGTTTTACGGGTAAACAGTTTGGCGCCTACCGTAGGGCCTAGAGAGTTGTGCAATTAAATTGATCCTTGCATTTTTACTAACACGATTTGATTATTTATCTTAGAGAAAATCATAAAAAATGGAAGATAACATTGTTAACAACACACATAACCCTGAAATTTGAGTGGATCAGCCTCATTTCGAGGATTCAATCAGCGATACCCGCAATAAAGAGTATGATGCCACACCGATGCATGACATGCAGCATCCTTGACAAGTTCGGGGAACAACTCTCGATGATGCTGATGAGGAGCATGTCATGGATGCGGTGAGGGTCCTGCAAGAGCAACAAGCAATTATTATATGTCATCTCACACGACAGGATCATGTTATGATGGAACTGAAAAAGGCACTATCGGGGACTTCAAATAATGCAAACACACAAGATCCAATTCCTCTCGATGTTCCCGCAAACCAAACAAAGCAGAGAGTCGACAACAACTTTCCCAGGGGTGAAGTTGGTTTCGACGGGGCTGGGGGAGTAGATCCAGTCTCAACAATGAGATTGACCCGTTCAAAAATGAACTTTTACTATTAATGAGGGAAGTAAACGCCCACATGGACCAATGCCCGATTTAGCCATCAATAATGAAAGACCCGAACAAGAAGAAGTATACTCAATTGCCGTATAAGCCGAGTGTAGCACCAGAAGTAATCCCAAATCGGTTCAAAATTCCTGAAGTGAAAAAGTATGACAGGACTTCAGACACGCAGAAGCATATTACAACATACACAACAACGGTAAAAGGAAATGACTTAGCTCCTCACGAAATTGAATCTGTATTGCTTAAGAAATTTGGGAAACACTCACGAGAGGAGCTCTAACGTGGGATTCATTTTTACCCGAGCATACTATAGATTCATTTGAGATTCTCGTGGATTCTTTCATCAATAATCATGGCGGGGCCTGAAAAGTATAAGCCCGGAAGGCCGACATATTCATGATCGCACAAGGAGAATCCGAATTACTGCGAGAGTTCGTTACCTTATTCCAGAAAGAAAGAATGTTGCTCCAGGCGGTCCCGGATGAATGGGAAGCTGAAACATTCACCAAAAGATTGAACTCGAGAAGATCAGACGCTTCCTAGAACCTGAAAGAGACCCTACTTGAGTTCCAAGAAACAACTTGGGCAGATGTCTATAACCGGTACAAGTCAAAGATAAGATCGAAGATGACCAGGTCGGTTCCACATCATCGACCAAAGGATGGGAGAAGAGTTAGAGATAAATCAAACGATGACTACGACGCAGACATGAAGATGTCAAGGGGTTGGTTTTGACCTACGAGTGGACTGAAGGTCGTGGCATAAACATCCGGACAACAACAAGTTCGTCGCTGACAAAGGGACCGATCATGGTCGAAATAATAGATCAGTCCCGGATAAAGAGACGTCGGGGTCTTGAGATCCTTCTTATCCCAAGCTATTAGAATATATATTTAACATCAGTATAGTGGATTTGGTGTCAGCCATGAGAAACATTAAATAGGCATAATTCCCGAGACCTATGACATCTGATTCTAGCCAAAGATATCCCAATTTATGGAGTGAGTAGCATGGGACGAACGGTCACAGTACAGGGGACTGCAGACACCTCCGGGAAGAAGTGTCTACAGTGTTGAAGAATGGTCACCTCAGAGAATTCTTGAGTGACCGATCTAAGAAAAATTATGATCGTAACAGAGACAACGCGGAACCTTCAAAAGTAGGAGAAGAATCCTCACCGCCATATAATCAATATGATTTTTGGGGGGAATGAGATTAATGGCGTCACCTTTTTGGCAGTGAAGAACACAGAAGTATCAACAACTCATAGTAAATCTCCGGGAAGACGATATCACTTACACGGAGGAGGACACATACGGGTTTACCACACAACAATGCACTGGAAATTTCTTTAAATGTGTTAGATTTTGAGATTAAACGTGTTCTAGTGGATCCAGGAAGTTCGGCTAACATCATACAATGGAGAGTATTGGATCAAGTTAAACTCACCTGAAGCATTATTACGGCAACAAAGCTCCTCGCTTGATTCAATCTTGCGAGCGTGACGACCCCGAGAGAGATTTTAATGCTCACGAACGGGAAAGAAATAATGAATACGACTCTCTTCGAAGTAGTAGATGGTGACATGGGATACAACATCATCTTGGGAAGGTCGTGGTTACACGAGATGGAAATTGTATCTTCAACATATCACCAATTACTGAAGTTTCCAATGCCCGAAGGAATCAAGAAGGTAAGAGGAGATCAACCGGCAACAAGAGAGATGAATGCAATCTTAGTTTCCAGTAGCAAAGGGAAAGAATGTGCGGCATAGAAATTACAGAAAATGGCACCTATTCCCGAGCTAGAAGGAGTTAACCCGGAAGCGTAATCATCAGAACAATATCAGGTGACGAGATATTTCCAAGTTCCAAAAGAGACGGATGCAATGAAGTCCACAACAGATGAACTGGATGAAGTTGCCTTGTTCGAGGAATTCCTAGAAAGAAAATTCCGTTTGGGGACATACTGCACCCATAGCGCAGGTCTAGTTTTACTGAATTCCTTAAATTTAATGCTGATTGTTTTGCATGGTCACACGAGGATATGACAGGTATCCCGACGAAAATAGCCGTGCATAAGCTGAGTTTGGATCCTAAAGAAGCTCCAGTAAGGCATAAGAACTTCCTATTGCCGAGGCTAGGAATAAATTCATCAAAGAAGAGGTAACCCGCTTTCTTAAAATCGGTACGGTCCGATAGTTAAGATGGCCGAACTGTCTAGACAACATAGTAGTAATTTTTAAGAAGAACAATAAATTTCTCATGTGTGTAGACTATAAAAACCTTAATAAGGTGTGCTCGAAAGACTCGTTCCCACTTCAAAATATCGATCAAATGATTGATGCAATGGTCAGGTACGAGTTGATGAGTTTCCTTGATGCTTAATCAAGATGAACCTGGAAGATCAGGAAAAAACTTTGTTTATAACGAATTTCAGTACATATTGTTACAATGTAATGCCCTTCGGGTTGAAATATACCATAGCCACTTATCAACGGCTCGTAAATAAGATGTTTGAAAAATAAATAGGAAAGACCATGGAAGTATATATAGACGATATGCTCGTTATGTCTTTGAATGCTGGTGATCATCTTAAGAATTTGCAACAAACATTTGACTTCCTGAGGAAGCATAACATGAAACTTAATCCCGAGAAGTGCACGTTCGGGGTTAGTTCCGGTAAGTTTCTAGGATTTCTGGTCTCACAAAGGGGATTTGAGGTAAATCCCGACAAAATCAAGGCCATACAGGATATGCCAGATCAATTTTCGAACATAAAAGAAGTCCAAAGACTCACAGGAAGATTAGCATCTTTGAGCAGGTTCATTTCACGATCGTCGAAAAAATGCCATCGCTTCTTCACACTGCTCAAAAAGAAAAATAATTTCGAATGGACACCGGAGTGCCATCAAGCTTTGAGGGATCTGAAGAGGTACCTATCAAGCCCTTCATTGCTAAAAACCCAATAAAAGGTAAAATATTGCTAGTCTACCTCACGGTTTCAAAAGTTGCGGTAAGTGCAATTTTAGTCGGGGAGGACGAAGGTACGCAATTTCCTATTTATTATGTTAGAAAAATTTTAACGAGAAGAAACTCCCTACCCATATTTGGAGAAACTGGCCTTGGATCTCGTAGTCGCCGCTTGGAAGTTAAGGCCCTACTTCGAATTTGACCCGATAGTTATGGTGACTACTTTTCCTTTGCAGAACATCCTCCATAAACCTAATCTCTCGAGCAGATTGGCCAAATGCGACATCAAAATGAGTGAACTCGACATAGAATATTAATTCAGGACTGCAATTAAGTCGCAAGTCTTGGCTGGCTCTGTGTCCGACTTTAGTCCGGGACTACTACCTCTGGCAACCAAGGAGGCAGTAATAGTGTCGGAATCAACACTGGGGGTTTGTACCTTATTTACGGATGGAGCTTCCACCGTAAAAGTGTTCGGACTCAGAATAGTCTTAATTACACCTTCAGGGGAGACCTTAAGGCAAGCCATCAAAACGATCCTTATAACTAACAATGAAGCAGAGTATGAAGCTTTGATTTCAGGGCTCGAATTGCCCCGAGGACTTGATTCCGAGGTTACCGAAATCAAAAGTGATTCACAGTTGGTGGTAAATCAAGTTTATAGATCTTTGATACAAAAGAAGAACATATGCAACAATACGTGGTAAAGGTCCAGGCTCTTTTGGCACGATTCCGGGAGTGGTCAATTACTCATATCCTGAGGGTTGACAACACATAAGAGGATGCATTAGCAAACTTAGGATCATCGATGGAAATGAAGGGATCCAAATCAGGGATGGTAGCACAGCTGATGAACTCAGTCCTGGATACAGATGGTTACTGTGAGGTAAATTCAACTAGTCTACTCGGAGACTGGATAAATGAAATAATTAACTACTCGAGCATGGGAAATTTCCTGAAGACCCAAAAGCATCACGGGCGTTACGTGCCAAAGTTGCATGTTATAGTTGTAAAAGAGGCCAATTGTATAGAAAATGCTCCAAAGGCCCGCTGTCCCGGTGCTTAGGAGCATCAGAAGCTAACTATGTCATGAGAGAAGGCCACCAAAGGATATGCGGCAATCACTCGGGCGCAGTCTCGTTTGTGCTGAAGTTGGTACGGGCAGGATATTACTGGACTCGCATGAAACAAGACGCCAAAGACTTCATACGGAAATGCAACAAGTGCCAACACTATGCACCACTAGTACACCAACCAACAGAACCCTTACATTCAGTTCTGTCACCATGGTCGTTCCTAAAATGGGGGATGGACATCGTTGGACCGCTACCACTGGCTCCCGGAAAGGTAAGGTTCCTTTTAATTTTGACTGACTACTTTTCTAAATGGATGGAAGTAGGTTCTTATTTAAGGATCGTAGAACGCGAAGTGGTCGATTTCCTGTGGGAAAATATAATTTGCAGGTTTGGAATATCAAAAGAGATAGCATGTGATAATGGACCACAATTTATCGCCGCAAAAGTTACAAAGTTCATCGAAGATTTAAAAATAAAGAGGATCACATCTTCTCCTTATCATCCAAGTGCAAACGGTCACGCAGAGTCAACAAACAAAGTAATTATCCAAAACCTCAAGAAAGGTTGGAAGCCGCAAAAGGCAGATGGCCCAAAGAATTTCCCGGAGTTCTATGGGCCTACCAAACAATGGCCAAATCAAGTACAGGAGAAAATCCTTTTTCCCTTGTGTACGGTGCTGAAGCCTTAATCCCGGTGGAAGTGGGTGACCCGAATTTGAGATATTTTCAGACAGATGAATAATCAAACAATGAAGAAATGTTAGTCAACTTGGAATTGCTCAAGGAATGCAGGGACTTGGCGCATGTAAGAATTGTAGCTCAAAAAAAGAGAATGGAGAGATATTATAATCGGGGAGCCAACCTCCGTTACTTCAAACTAAGAGACTTGTTCCTAAGGAAAGTAACTTAAAATACCCAGGAGCTCAACATAAGGATGTTAGGACCAACATGGGAAGGCCCCTACCGGGTTTTAGCTATGGCCGGGAAAGGTTCATACGAGCTGGAGAACCAAAATGGAGAAAATTTTCCTAGCAATTGGAACGTGGCATACCTCAAAAGATATTATTGCTGATGAACACTATCCGATCAGAAAATATGTGCTGCACTATTTTTCCCATCGTTAAGTTTTTGTCCCAATTGGGTTTTTCTGGCAAGGTTTTTAACGAGACAACAACAGAAAGCATACTACGAAGACATAAGCAATAAGACCTTTGATAGCAAGGCAAATAATCAAGCTTACACTCGGGGATGTTTAGGTAATATTTTGTTCTATAGCAAATTTCCACTTGGAAGTTATGTTTGCTATTGAGCAAAGGTTACATGACCGTTCACGATCTCAAACCACTAGAGGATTGTTAGATATTCCTTCGCTCGAAAGCATAAATTCCTGAGGGGAAGTAAAGTTGTGTTACCAAGTTGAAGATTATCTAGCAATTCATTAGTGGAATCTTCGATGACACAAGACTTCCAGTGTTCCAATTCGAATTCTTCGCATTTGAACATTGGGGGGAATCATATGAGGATACGGAAACAAAAACTGCCACATCAACTAAGGAACAAAAATTCAGAACGACAACAGTCATTGCCACATCATCCGGGGAAAAAAAATCCAGAATGGCAACATTAACTGCCACGTCAACCGGGAACAAAAATCTAGAAACAAAATGCATCATCGAGAATGGGGACTGCATAGCCAGCCCCGTAGAAACAAGTTGTACAAGATAGCCACAAGTAATGGCAATTTCTTTTCTGTATAGCAAATGCTTATGTATTTTTGAAAAAAAAAGGAACAAAATAAAATCCTTTTGTTTTTATCTATTTTCTTCTTTGAACGATGAATAAACTTTGTCATTTGAAAGTTAAACAAGTACTTCAAATGTTAGTACCGTAATGAATAAAAGATGTCCTCTTCAAGAGTACCGTAAACAAAAGAGGGTCTCTTTTATAAAAACCCTCACGTTAAAGGGTTGGTTCCGGAATAATACACACGGAATAAAAAATTCCATCGGGGAAAATACACCTGAAGCCGCATACGAAAAGGACGCAAAAAGTACACATGTGGAAATACTTATAGAAACTCTCACGTAAAAGGGATAATGCTCGGAACCAGAGTGCATCAACGAAAATGCATCCGAGATCACACACAGTAAAATATGAATAGAAAAACGTGTGGAGAACCCTTAAGCAAATACAAGGGTTAAATACTTGCATGAATATTAAAAGGAAAGTAAGAATCAAATAATATTTGAGCAATAATGTGCCTTTATTCACAAGAACATGTCATAGCGGTAAAAGTGCAAAATGGGAAAAGAACGGAAAAGCTAAACTACAGTGTCTCTGGAACCAGGAGGATGGGAAGTGTTCACACCCCCGGGAGATATAGATTGTTCCAGCGATAACTCGAGGTTTTCCCCGGTCTGATCTTCAGCATCTTCGCCCTCCAATTCTTCTTCAGTTCCTAAAAACTCGAAACTAGAACCAGAGGGGCCAGACACATTAGAACTCGATGGAAGTTCAATTTTAGCAGCTAACTCATGCTCGCGTGCCTTAGCAGTTTCGGCATCAATATCAGTGACACCATCTTTGGCCTCTTCCAAGGTTTATCCTCAAGCTTCACATGGCGTAAGCTTTTTCAACAACGAGGGAATCCTCTCAGTGCTCGATTTCTTCTTTGAGTTGGGTTCTCGGCAGAAAGATTTTTCGGCGGACCTAGCGGATTTGAGGCTGACATCAAGTTCGCGGATAGTTGAACTAAAGAGCCTATTATGGTCGATAATTTTCTTGTACTTCTCTTATAGCTGGCGTGTTTCACTCCCACAACAACAAGCACTTTGACTTTGGAGTTTAAGGCTACTTCCAAGTTAGTTACCTTTTCAGCAGTAGTAGCCTCGTGCTCAGTTGCAACAAGAATATTGTTCTGGACTTCAACCCGTTTAGCCTTGGCTTCATCAAATCTAACCCTCAGCAAGCCAATTTCTTGGCTAGGGGTTACCACTTCTTTCTCGCTTTACTACAAACAATCTTCCAAAACAACGACCTCAGTAGCTTCAGTTTCCATTTCCGAGAGGCATAGAATAGTTTGGTTTCGTTCCACCAAAACCTGATTCCGTTCAGAAGTAAGTTCCTTTTCTCACGAATCAACCTCTGAAGGCCCTCAGAAGCAATAAAGTTGGCCTATAAAGCAAGAATAAGTAAAACTTATAATACATCATACAAAAGTAGAAGAAATAACAAAAGAATAAAATGACGCACCACCGCATTATGCATGGCATTTTTTAACAAACACTCCCTTGAGAGTGCTTAAATCTTTCCCAATCTTTCTCTGAAGCCAAAGGCTTCAGATAGTTAGCAAGCTCCACCAGCCGGGAAAGCAGCTTGCACCTGGTAGAGACCGAAAGAGCAACATTCATCCTTCTTTGTCGATCTTCAGAATGGGCAAGATAATTTTGCACCAAATTCCCTTGAACCGGGGACTGTGGAAGAGGAACGCCTTCTTCATAGTCAGATGCGGCCGATAGATATAATGTAGCAGGTGTTGGTGGAAGAGTGTATGAAGATGGAAGTGATGTAGTAGTTTCTGGTGTTGGTGAAGGTGGAGTTGAAGAGTTAGAAGCAGCTGCTCAAATGCAGTGTTGAATGTTGGATGCTTGCCAACCAAAGACGGCAAGGACCCGGTACTTGGCCTCGCACTACCAAACACACCAATTGGGGTCCAAAAACGGGTGCTGGCATTATCTACCAAATCAAATTCTCCCCAAAGTACCGAGATATCTGCCTTGGTTGGTTTAACTGTATCAACAGGTCAAGCATCCTGATGAGGTGATGAGGGTCGTAGCCTTCTATGTAGATAGGCTCCTTCATCACTAGCTTCTTAATCGTCATCAATCATCATGGTGTTTATGACCGGCCCGGAAATAGGACCAGTCATCGTCGCCATCGGAGATGGCTCGGGGGCATCTGTCTGTTCTCTTTTATTCTTCTCCTCGGCCGCAGAGGAACGTCTTCTCTTTGGTTGCTTATCCTCCCAGGGTGACTCTGTGAAGAAGTGTTTACGCCCAAAATAGGCCCAGAGATACTTGTTTGAGTTAGTGCTTCCTGAAGCAGCCTCACTGCATAGATTGGATCTACCCAGATATCCTCCTCAGGGACATCAATAGAGCCCGCAGGTAGGCCTAATTTCGTGAACAAGTTGGAAGGGTTCAATCGAGTTCTCCATATACAAAAAAAAATAAAAATAGAAGCAAGGTAAGTTCAAATTACCATGTTTTTTTGCCTCCCACCCGTATTTAAGGGCTAGTTCGTTCCACAAACAAACTTCGGGTGTCGTGATGTCAAAAATCTTCTGAACCCACCGGTCCAAGCCTTTCACCACCGGTGGGACCTATCGAGTTGCTGAAACATACGAAGGGTGAAAAGTCGATAGATCCATAAAGAATATTTAATGAAATAAGATATATTAAATAAAGATCTTACGAGTGCGGTTCCAAGCGGCAGATGAAGCCATTATCGGAGTGATATTATTAGTGGCAACCGCAGCGAACCTTTTTGTCAACCTGCAGTCGTTATCATCATCCATGCTAGTCAACAGAGCATGGTGACGAAATTTGCAGAGATTTATCATACCACCAAGGAAACTTTTGGGGGAGTAGAGATTCATCATATGAGCTAATGTTAGCTCTTCTCTGTTCTCCTAGAAAAAGCGTCGAAGACATGCAACCGTCCTCCACACCGAAGGACTTACATATGCCAAATACACTTGGTAGCGAAGGCAAAACTCCACAATCACGGAATCAAGCTCTCCACTCAAAGAAAATGCACCCAAAGTAAAGGGATACGTGTAAAAGTATGTAAAGCCTTTCTTAGGAAGGGTCACTCGCTTCGATAAATCAGGAGGAATGACATCCAACTTATGGCAACTGCAGTCTTCCTTCACACCAGGAATACTGAAAGGACGAATGGAAAAAGGTTACCTACTAACAGCCCATGTACTAGGGTTAGCATAAGGGAATTTCTCTTCAAAGTCCTTTTTGGTACTGAGTCTTTTCGAGATGATGGAGCTCACTATTGGAGGAGAAAAATCCTCGGCTTTGTTATTACTTTTTGAAGAACTGGCACGCTCGGAGGAAGAAGCCATTGAATTAGAAGAAGGAAAAGGTTTTTCGTTTGAAGAGAATTGGGAAAAAGTTGGAGAAGCACTATGCAATATTAGATGATGGAAGTTGGAAAAGTTATGAAGTATAAGGGTGGAAATTAATACGCATAAGTAAGAGTTTTGGCGGCAAAATTCTTGGCCAGGATTACCTCGATTATCATGCTAAATCATGGGAAGATGCGTGTTTGGTGTACTAAATGCGGAGAGATAGGCATATAATCAACCGTACTTAGCTTTCTGTCACGACCCGGTTTCCCCTCCGAAGGCATCGTGACGACACATAGTCTCTACGAATAGGTAAGACTAATTGCGGAAAAACATATTAAATAAAAGAAATAGAAATAAAGACGAACTAAGTGATTCTACAAATGAAAAACATCGCCACTTGGTGCATACAAAATACAACTTTCCCAAAACCTTGAATATCACTTTAGTCACAAGCTCTGTCTCAAAATAGCTCTATACAACGAGAGGGAATTTACATGAAAAAGAAATCTATCTAAATCTAGAGTGGAAGGTGAGGGCAATGGTAGAATTACCTTTCGGTCTCCCAAAAAGCTGTTGCTCGGACCCCTACCCACGAAACTGAGCGCTTGTATCTGGATCTACACATGAAAAATATGTGCAGGAAAGGGCATGAGTACACCACAATTTGGTAACCAGTAAGTGCCAAGCCTAGCCCCAGTCAAGTAATGACGAGGTGAGGTTAAGGCTCTACTGGATTTTTATAGTAAAAATAGTTTAAAATCCGAACAAAAAGATATAATAGGCTGAGGCAAATCAGTAGAAACAATGAGCTATAATGCAATAACAACAGGGAGCCTTTGGCTCAGCACAACATATATCACAGTAACAAGTATGCAATGTTGTATAGGGGAAAGCTCCCGGAATCTCGTCTGTAGTCCCAATTTAAGTATGCAATGCAGTGCAATTGCAGGATATAATTTTTATTTAAAATAGTTCAGGAAATATCATAGGAAAAAATATGGATAAAACTACCTAAACATGGTACATATAGTAACAACTAGAGAAAATTCAAGTGAAACATGTAGGCATGCTATTTCTTAATCTAAACTACATAGTCGATACACGAATCAGTGAAATAGGAGTGAAATGATTTATGTCATGGAGGAAAAATGGAGTTTTTGGAACAATGGCCCGTGTACGCACTCGTCACCTCACATACACGGTGCCCAATCAACATAAAACAATATTAAAATGGCTTAGGGGAAGTCTCCAACACATAATTAGGAAGCCACTTACCTCAACTGCGCTACTCAACTCGAAACCACGCTCTTGGCACGAGTATCCGACTGCGAATGGCCCAAATCTATTCAATTCTATTGCATAATGTAAATATCATTTTAAGGAATCAAAATATCTAATAAGTTCATGGCTAATACACGAATTTAGGAAAATCGCACAAGAAGTCTCCCGGGCCCACGTCTCGGAATCGAGTGAAAGTTACAAATTAAGAACACCCAATCACTCATGAACTCACTCAAACAAGAATCATCAAAAACCGACAACAAAATCCTATTAAATTCTCGGATTTTCTAATTAGGGAAACTTCTTCCCATTTGCATGATTTTTTTCACCTAAATCCCTTAATTTCATGGAAGAAATGGCCATAGATTAATGATATACAAAGGTAATAGGGTTAGGAATTGTTACCTATGAAGCTTTTCCACAAAACTCACTCCAAATCGCCTACACCCGAGCTCGAAATGATTTTTAGAAGTTATGAAATTCAAGCCCTCGAATCTAATATAACTGCCCAGCGATTTTCGCACCTGCGCCCCATGGACCGCACCTGCGGTCCTGAACCTGCATAAATTCCATCGCAGGTGCGAAAACCCACTAAAAGGCCTAGGGCCGCACCTGCGGTCAATTGGCCGCATCAACGGCTCCACACCTGCAGAATCTCAACTGCACCTGCGATACTGGTTGACTTGATCAAGTCCGCACCTGCGGAAATTCTATTGTAGGTGCCAGATACCAGAGCTAGAAATGATTCTGCTGTTCTCTATGTTCAAAATTCACCTGTTGAGCATCCGAAACATGCCTGAGGCCCCCGGGACCTCAATCAAACTTACCAACCAGTCCTAATACCTTACCCAAACTTAGTCGAGCCTCCAAAACACATCACATAACACCAAATTCACCAATTATACATGGATTCAAGCCTAAGAACTTATGAAATTTCCAAAATCTACAACCATTGCCGAAACACATCAAAACTAGTCCGAATGACCTCAAATTTTACAATAGGTCACAAATGATATAACGGACCTACAACCACTCTCGGAATTACGTTCCGAGCCCGATATCAAAATTCCACCTATCGGCCAAAATCGCCGAAATTCTAACCTTCGCCATTTCAAGCCTAAATCTACTATAGACCTCAAAAGCACATTCTGGACACTCACCTAAATGTGAAATCACCCAACGGAGCTAATAGAGTTGACAGAATCCCATTCCGGACACGTCTTCCCATAGTTCCAACTACAGTCCAATTTCTAAAGTTTAAACTCACATATAAGGACTATGTATCCAAAAACTCTCTGAATTTCACCACTCAATGTTCCAACAAGTCCCAAACCAAGAAATACACATGGGGAAAATAGTTATTAGGGGATCGGGGCGCTAACTCTCAAAATGACCTACCGGGTCGTTACATTCTCCCCCTCTTAAAAAAATCGTTCGTCCTTGAACGAGCATAGAGACATACCTGAAGCTGTGAAAGGATGAGGGTACTGATTGTGCATATCCTGCTCGGTCTCCCAAGTCGCCTCCTCGACCGGCTGACCCCTCCACTGAACTTTTACTAACGAAATATCCTTTGACCTGAGCTTTCTAACCTGTCTATCCAATATAGCTACTGGCTCCTCAACATATGATAAATCCTTGTCCAACTGGATTGAACTGAAATCCAAAACATGAGTCGAGTCACGGTAATACTTTAAGAGCATGGAGACGTGGAGTACCAGATGAACTCCTTCTACTCTAGGTTGGGAGGAGGAAGGGCTAGCTCATAAGCAACCTCCACAACACGTCGCAACACCTAAAAAGGGACAATAAATCCCGGACTCAGCTTACCCTTCTTCCCGAACCTCATGACGCTCTTCATAGGAGATACCCGAAGCAAAACCCGATCACCAGCCATAAATGCCAAATCACAAACCTTCTGGTCCGCATAACTCTTCTGCCTGGACTGAGATGTACGGAGTCTCTCCTGGATCACCTTCACCTTGTCCAGGGCGTCCTGGACCAAATTTGTACCCAACAATCGAGCCTCGCCCGGCTCAAGCCATCCCACTAGGGACCGGCACCATCTATCATACAAAGCCTCATGCGGCGCCATCTGAATGCTAGAATGGTAGTTGTTATTATAACCAAACTCTGCAAGTGGCAAATATTTGTTCCATGACCCTCTGAAATCCATCACACAAGCATGAAGCATATCCTCAAGAATCTGAATCGTGCGCTCAAACTGCCCGTCCGTCTGAGGGTGAAAGGCTATACTCAACTCTACTCTGGTGCCTAGCTTCTGCTGCACGACTCTCCAGAACCGTGAAGTGAATTGTGTACCTTTGTCTAAAATGATAGATACTGGAATACCATGGAGGCGAACAATCTCCCTGATATAAATCTTCGCCAACCTCTCGGAGGAGTATGTAGTCAACACATGAATGAAATGGGCTGACTTATTCAGCCGATCCACGATCACCCAAATAGCATCGAACTTCTTCAAAGTCTGAGGAATTCCAACCATGAAGTCCATGGTGATCCTCTCCCGCTTCCACTCCGGAAGCTCAATCTGCTGAAGTAACCCTCCCGGTCTCTAATGCTCATATTTGACTTGCTGACAGTTGAGACACTTGGCCACAAACTCCAATATATCTTTCTTCATCCTTCTCCACCAATAGTGCTGTCTCAGATCCTGGTACATCTTCGCGGTACCCGAATGAATGGAATACTGCGAGCTATGGGCCTCCTTAAGAATAAAATCCCGAAGCCAATCTACATTGGGCACACAGATCCAACCCTGCATCCTCATCACACGGTTATCTCCTATAGTCACATCCCTGGCATCACCTCGCCGAACCCTGTCCTGAAAAACCAGAAGGTGGGGGTCATCATACTGGCGCTCTCGAATGCTGTCATAAAAAGAAGATCGAGCTATCGCACAAGCTAAAACCCGGCAAGGCTCTGAAATATTCAACCTCACGAACTGACTGGCTAAGGACTGAATATCTAAGGCTAAGGGCCTCTCAACTCCCGAAAGATTAGCCAAACTCCCCAAACTCTCCGCCTGGCGACTCAGGCCACCATATTGGCCTTCCCCAGGTGGTATAATATAGTGATGTCATAGTCCTTTAGCAACTCCAACCATCTCCGTTGGCTCAAATTGATGTCCTTCTGCTTGAATATGTGCTGCAAACTCCAGTGATCGGTGAAAATCTCACAGGTTACGCCGTATAAATAATGACGCCATATCTTCAGGGCGTGAACAATCGCTTCCAACTCTAGATCATGAACTGGATAGTTCTTCTCATGTACCTTCAACAGTTTGGACGCATAGGCAATCACCCTACTGTCGTACATCAACACCACCCCGAGGCTAATCCTCAAAGCATCACAATAGACGATATAGGACCCTGATCCCGAAGGCAATACCAACACTGGAGCTGAAGTCAGGGCTGTCTTGAGCTTCTGAAAGCTCTCCTCACACTCCTCATTCCACCTGAACGGAGCACCCTTTTGAGTCAACCTGGTCATTGGTGCTGCAATGGGTGAAAAGCCCTCCACAAAACTGCGATAGTACCCAGCCAAACCAAGGAAACTACGAATCTTCGTAGCCGATGACGGTCTAGGCCAACTCTGCACTGCCTCCACCTTCTTCGGATCTACCTTGATCCCATCCCAATACACTATGTGGCCCAAGAATTCCACTGTGTCAAGTCAGAACTCAAATTTAGAGAATTTAGCATACAATATCTTCTCCCTCAAAGTCTGAAGCACAGTCCTCAAATGCTGCTCATGATCTTCCCATGATTAGGAATGCACCAAGATGTCGTCAATAAACACAATGATGAAGGAATCAAGATGAGGTCGGAACACACTGTGCATCAAATGTATAAACACTGCTGAGGCATTGGTCAGCCCAAATGACATAACAAGGAACTAATAGTGGCCATATCTGATCCTGAAGGTACTCTTCGGGATATCTGGCTCCCAAATCTTCAACTGATGATAGCCAGAACACAAGTCAATCTTGGAGAATACCCTGGAACCCTGTAGTTGGTCGAATAAATCATCAATGCGAGACAAAGGATACCTATTCTTCACGGTGACCTTTTTCAACTGTCGATAATCAATACACATACGCATAGAACCGGCTTTTTTCTTGACAAACAATATTGGAGTGTCCCAAGGTGATACACTAGGTCTGATGAAACCCTTATCAAGCAACTCCTATAACTACTCCTTCAACTCAAGAGGAGCCATACGGTAAGGAGGGATAGAAATGGGCTGAGTTCCCATCAACAAATCAATGCCGAAATCAATATCTCTATCGGGCGGTATACCCGGAAGATCAACTAGGAATATATCAGGAAAGTCCCTCACTACTGGAACTGACTCAACTGGAGGGGTATCAACACTGACATCTCTCACATAGGCCAAGTACGCATCACACCCCTTCTCAACTGTCCGCTGAGCCTTAAGGAATGAAATGACCCTGCGGGGAGTATACTCTAATGTACCTCTCTACTCAAATGTCGGCAAGCCTAGCATAGCCAGCGTCACGGTCTTAGCATGACAATCAAGAATAGCATAATGGAGCGAACACCTGTCCATGCCCAAGATAACATCGAAATCTACCATGCTGAATAATAATAAATCAGCCCTGATCTCAAAACCACTAAGAGAAATCAAGCACAACCGATATACGCGGTCCACAACTAGAGAGTCTCCCACAAGAGTAGATATAGACAGGGGAACTCAATGAATCCAGAGATATCCCCAAATGTGGAGAAAAATAAGAGGATACATATGAATACGTAGAGCCTGGATCAAATAATACTGATGTATCCCTATGGCAGACAGGGACAATACTTGTGATGACTGAGTCTGAAGCAACAACTTCGGAACGGGCGGGAAGGGCATAGTATCTGGCCTGGCCTCACCCACTAGAGCGACCTCTACCTCCCCGACCCCCACCTCGAGCTGGCTGAGGGGGTGGAGTGGAAGCTGGGGCTGGAAGAATAGCCGGAGGACCTAGCGGAGCACGTGGAGGATGATAAGACTATGGAGGAGCACCCTTCCTGGCCCTGGGGAAATCTCTAATCAAGTGACGAGTGTCACCACACTCAAAACAATCCCTCAAAGGACGCTGCGACTGAGACTAAATAGAGCTGGTCTGCTGGGTAGGCCGGAAAGAGCACCTCGAACTGGAGGCATACTGGATACTAGCAGTGCATAATAGAACTCCTGAGGTCTAGGAAGAGCTGGAATACCACTGGTTGCTGGAAGGGCTGAATGAACAGGGCGAACCACAAAGCCCCTATCGTGACGTGTTGTTAGTGCACGAGCTCCTAAAAAATGGCCAGTCTCTCGAGACCTCTTGGCCTCCCACTCCTTTCTGTCCCGGGCAAACATGCCCTCTACTCTCCTGGCAATACTCACTGCCTGCTGGTAAGTGATATCCATCTCCAACTCTCTGGACATACTGGTCCGAATACTAGGATGGAGTCCCTCAATGAAGCGGTGAACTCGTTGTCTGACTGTGGCAACCAAGGCTAGTGCATGCTGAGCTATATCATTGAAACAGACTGCATACTCTAACACAGTCATAGTATCCTGGCGGAACTACTCAAACTCTGCGCCAAGCATCCCTGAGGCTCTGAGGGACATACTTTCGCAAAAACATCTCAGCTGCCTCGTCCGGACTACTCAGCTCATAGGCCCGTCACCACTAATATGCCGCTCCCCTCAGCTGAAAAGCGGTGAAAGAAACCCCACTGGTCTCCACAATTCCCATAGTGTGGAGAATACGATGACACTTCTCAAGAAATCCCAGAGCGTCATCTGAAGCTAGTCCACGGAAAGTAGGTGGGTGGTACTTCTTGTACCTCTCGAGTCTAAGCTGCTCGACCTTAGAAGTCAATTCCCTAGAATCATGCTAAACTGGAGCCGCTGGGGGCATAGTAATATACTCCGGGGCCTGATCAACCTGGCCCCTCTGATCAAGAGTGCAGGCTGCGGGAGTTTGTGCCCCTCCCCCGGCCTGAGATGTAGCGCGAGCTATCGGAAATAGTCGAGCCTGTGCTAGAGTACTGAACATGCTCATGAACTGAGCGAAGGTGTCCTGCAAGGCTGGAGAAGCAATAGCGACCTCCTGTGCCGGCTCTCCAACTAGGGCTGCCATAGGCTCCTCTGCCGCTGCTCTCACTGGTGCTCGGGCTGCACCGCGGGGTCGTCCTCTACTCCCGCCCCGTCCTCTGGCAAGTGGCTCGGGTGTCTAGTCGTCGATCCTCCCAGTACGGGTCCTCACCATCCGTGGGAAAGAATAGAATAGAATTTTAGAATTTTTGATGTCAATAACTCACACGAAAAAGGAAATCAAAGAAATATGATTGTTCTTAACAGTTACATAGCCTCCCGAAGATAGATACGGACGTCTCCGCACAGATCCGCGAGATTCTAATAAATCGGCTTGTGACTTGTGACTCCTATGAATCTAAACGCTCTGATACCAACTTGTCACAACACGGTTTCCCCTCCGAAGGCATCGTGACGACACTTAGTGTCTACGACTAGGTAAGCCTAATTGTGGAAACACATAGTAAATAAAAGCAATAGAAATAAAGACGAAATAAGTGAGTCTACAAATGAAAAACATCGCCACTTGGCGCATACAAAATACAAATTTCCCCAAAACCCGGAATATCACTTTAGTCACAAGATCTGTCTCAAAATAGCTCTATACAACGTGAGGGAATTTACATGAAAAATACATCTATCTAAATCTGGAGTGGAAGGTGATTAGAAGGACTCTGCGGACGCGGCAGAATTACCTTTTAGTCTCTCAAAAAGCTGCTGCTCGGACCCCTAGCCACGGAACTCAAAGCTGGTACCTGGATCTGCACACGAAAAACAGGTGCAGGAAAGGGCATGAGTACACCATAATTTGGTACCCAGTAAGTACCAAGCCTAACCCAGTCAAGTAGTAACGAGGTGAGGTTAAGTCTTTACTGGATTTTTATAGTAAAAACAGTTTAAAATCCGAATAGAGCGATATAATAAGCTGAGGCAAATCAGTAGAAACAATGAGCTATAATGAAATAACAACAGGGAGCCCTTGGCTCATCACAACATATATCACAGTAACAAGTATGTAATGCAGTATATGGGGAAAGCTCCTGGAATCTCGTCTGTAGTCCTAATTTAAATATGCAATGCAGTGCAATTACAGGATACAATTTTAATTTAAAACAGTTTAGGAAATATCATAGGCAAAAATATGGATAAAACTACCTAAACATGGTACATATAGTAACAACTAGGGAAAATTCAAGTGAAACAGGCAGGTATGCTATTTCCTAATCCAAGCTACATAGTCGATACATGAATCAGTGAAATGATTTAAGTCATGGAGGAAAATGGAGTTATGGCAACAAGGGCCCGTGTACGTACTTGTCACCTCATGCACACGGCGCCTAATAAACATAAAAAGTATTAAAATAGCCTAGGAGAAGTCCCCAACACAGAGTTAGGCAAGCCACTTACCTCGACTGCGCTACTCAACTAGAAACCATGCTCTTGCAACGAGTATCCGACTCCAAATGACCCAAATCTATTCAATTCGATTGCATAATATAAATATCACTTTAAGGAATAAAAATTGCTAATAAGTTCGAGGATAATACGCGAATTTAGGGAAATCGCCCAAAAGGTCCCCCGGACCCAAGTCTCGAAATCGAGTGAAAGTTACAAATTTAGACACCCATTCACTCACGAACTCACTCAAACAAGAATCATCGAAAATCGACGACAAAATCCTATTAAATTCTCAGATTTTCTAATTAGGGAAACTTCTTCCCATTTGCATGATTTTTTCACCTAAATCCCTTAATTGCATGGAACAAATGGCCATAGATTAATGATATACAAAGGGAATAGGGTTAGGAATTGTTACCTATGAAGCTTTTCTTCAAAACTCATTCCAGATCGCCTACACCCAAGCTCCAAATGATTTTTAGAGGTTATGAAATTCAAGCCCTCGAATCTGATATAACTGCCCAGCTATTTCCGCACCGGCGCCCCTTGGACCGCACCTGCGAGACCGGTTGACTTGAACAAGTCTGCACCTGCGAGCCCCTCTTCGGCACCTACGTGTCCGCACCTGCGGAAAGTCCATCGGAGGTGCGAGACACTAGAACAAGAAATGGTTCAGCTGTTCTCCAAGTTCAAAAATCACCCGTTGAGCATCCGAAGCATCCCCGAGGCCCCCGGTACCTCAACCAATCTTACCAACCAGTCCTAATACCTTACCCAAACTTAGTCGAGCCTCCAAAACACATCACATTACACCAAATTCACCAATTATACATGGATTCAAGCCTAAGAACTTATGAAATTTCCAAAATCTACAACCGATGCCAAAACACATCAAAATTAGTCCGAATGACCTTAAGTTTTACACACAGGTCACAAATGATACAACGGACCTACAACCATTCTCGGAATTTTATTCCGAGCGCGATATCAAAATTCCACCTATCAGCCAAAATCGCCGAAATTATAACCTTCGCCATTTCAAGCCTAAATCTACTACAGACCTCGAAAGCACATTCCGGACACGCTCCTAACTCCGAAATCACCCAATGGAGCTAACGGAGACGAAATCCCATTCCAGACCCGTCTTCCCATAGTTCCAACTATGATCCAATTTCTAAATCTTAACCTCACATATAAAGACTATGTGTCCAAAAACTCTCCGAATTTCACCACTCAATGTTCCAACAAGTTCCAAAAGAAGAAATAGACATGGGGAAAACAATTATTAGGGGATCGCGGCGCTAACTCTCAAAACGACGTACCGGGTCGTTACAGTTTCATAAGGAATTATTCTAATTCCCGCCAAAGAGTGTCTTCACCAACTTCCCGGTAATACAAAGTTATGTCACCGGAAAGCAATGGGTTGTATTAGATAAAATATGTTATGGCACGTGGCCATCCGAGAAGGGGACACGTGGAACCCAAGACGGAGATGGACGAAGACCAAACGCAGCTATTTCGCTTGTCACCAGAAGGGATAACGTTCATAAAGGCATAAATGCTTTGCGCTCGGTAACATTTAGTAAGGAATATTTTACAACATTAAGAACGACGGCCCATTACAGAGAATTTGGCATTTATGTTCACCGTTACATCTTCATCAATGCTCCTCATAATTGACATTAAAGAAGGGCACGACCCTAGTACCTTCTTCATAGCTATAAATAATGAGCTTAGTGATCATAGTAAAGGACACAAATTTTTTTGGCTAAACTTACAGTGTATTCCATACAAAGCTTAATACAATCTTATATTCTTGCTTTTTGATCTCATCATTGTTGTGCCCGGAAATCTTGTGCGGGGAACTATCATCATTGTTGTTTCATCTATATTTCAAGGCTAAGTATTGCACATTTCGTCAATTATTGCATTATTTCAGATCAAATTAGTTCCCTTGTCTAGAAACCATGTACAAATAGAATTGTGTTGTTTTACGGGTAAACAATAATATAACTAAAAACCATCCCACGACTCGGTGTCATCTAGTGCATGATAACTACATAATTTAAATATGGACTATGATCCCTAGATAAAGTAATGTCAGAAAGATAGAATAGTAATAATATAAACTGAGAGAAGACGAACTTCAAGGCCTGTGAACGGAAGCAGTAGCTACCTCAAAATCTCCAAAACTAGTACTAATGCCACTCCATAGCAATCACACCTCTCAGCAGCACCTGTATCTGCACATAAAGTGCAGAGTGTAGTATGAGTAAAATTAAGCCCATGTACTCAATACGTAACAAGTCTAACCTCGAGCTGAAAGTAGTGACGAGCTTGGCGATGTCCAATATTCATTTCCATTAGCCAATATGAATAACAATGTGATAATAACGGCAAAAGGAAAAGAAGCTCAAGTAATATCAAGTTCAATCTTTTCACAATAAGAAATGATCTAAGTTTACTTTTCAAGAATAATAGTTAAGGCATAAATATATTGACATAAAGTAACTAAACATGATTTTTTCAATTTTTATGTTATTCCAAGTTCTTTAAATCAAATAGACATTAAGTAAAAATTACCCTAAGGAAAGAAACATAAATTTGCACCTGCATGAAAAGTATACATGCTACAATCAATAATATTGCAGTTAAATCATCAACTATACCCAATGTCAGCACATGTATAGTGCCTGGCACAAATGTCCTTCAATCATCAGAATCACACTCAGCATTATACGGGTGCCTACAATAAATCCCTTACCAAGCACATAAATGACCCGTGTAGCGACACCTACAGTATAATAACTGACTTTGAAGGGGCGGGTCCTAGCCTAAGAGCTGATCGGATCTAAGTCAACAATCAATATTACTTATCCCAATATGGGGCCTGGCGCACGCGTCACCTTGTAATCAATACCAGTCAGCCCAATATGGTGTTTGGCGTATGCGTTATCTCACTATTAGCATCAACTCGAATCTATGGCCCAAGACCAGTTATCAACCACTCATGTTTCAAATGTTCTCATCTCACGGTACTCAGCTCAACCCGTGTCACACATATAATAGATCAAACATATATGAGGTAACATATAAATAATGCATAGAGACAGAGATATTATATGTGGATTAACATCATGAATGAGAACGTAACTATAATTAAGGAAAATACCTTAATATACCAAGAATATCCCTATCAAATATCAAACAAATAAGCACATAGTCTATATATGATTTCTAACATGAATAGTAGCTCACGTAGTCATAGAAGTGAATACAATACGGAAAGAACGAGGCATGATAGAAAAATGAGGCACCTAATTGCCTAAGGTCTACCAAGATCATGAATAACCATGTCGTACGCATATACGCTCATCACCTAGCATGTGCGTCACGCCCAACATGTATCAAATACCATGACCTGCGGAAATTACCCTCAAATCAAGTTTAAATAAGTTACTTAGCTCAAAGAATGAGAATCAATATTTCAAAAAACCCTCCTCACGCGAATTGACTGCAAAACGACTCGAATCTAGTAAAAAATAATTCAATAACACCAAAAACATTTATTAAAATCGATTCCAGACAATAAAACTCTAATTATTACTAAATTACACAAAGTCAACAAAAAATTCAACCGGACCCACTTCTCGGAACTCGGCCAAAGTTACAAATCCCCACTATCCATTCAAATATGGCTTCAAATATACAAGTTTCATCCAAATCCGACTCCGAATCAGTGTTCAAATCTCCATTTTCCACTCTCCAAAACCATAGTTAAAATCCCCAAATTTCTCTTCTAAATCCCATAATCAATATGTAAAAATCTATGGGAAACAAGATATAATATTAAAATCAAGTAAAACTCACTTACCCTCTTTCATTATGTGAAAATTCTCTTCAAAAATTGCCCCTCTCCAAGTATAGGACTCAAAATATGAAATAATAGGTCTATCTCCTGAAATTACATCACTTATACGTCTGTCCAGTGATAGCCTTTGTGAACGCAACCAAGACTAGCATTCGTGAAGCATAAACCAGCTCTTGCCTCAAAACACCCATCGAAAATGTGGCGCATCACCCCCAGACGCGATGCACTGCTAACCCAAGCCTATGCGAACGCAACCCTGGTCCCATGCGATGGCTAAACTCCAGCTGGCTCCCAGCCGAATCTCCTCTAGGCGAACTCGACCATTAAAGTGCGAATGCTATCACTAAAGCGTGAACACAAAGGCCACTGACCACAAAGCTTCGCCAACATGACACACCATTCGAAAACAAAAAGAACAAAATGTCTCTGCCCCTAATAAGCCTCTGCGGTCGCGAGAACTGCTCCGTGATCGCGAAGCACACCAGAGGTCAACGGTCAATCTGCAATCTCAACAAAACTCCGGCTAGTCGGAAACTCACCCCAAGCCACCCAGGACCCCATCCAATCATACTAACAATTCCGTAAACACTACTCGGAGCTATTCAAAGCCTCTAGGCATGTGCACGATTACCATAACTACAAATCGACGACGAAACCTTCAATTGTAAATTTTTTTATGTTCATAAGCTTCTAAGCTTCCAACTAAGCGTCTGATTCCTTTCAAATTAACTTGGAGTGCAACCAAATTTGCAAACAAGACCCAAATGGCATAACAAACCTATTCTTAGTCCTAAAATAACAATTCGGACCCGATAGCATCAAACTAAACTCCCAGTCAAATCTATGAACCTTTCATACCTTCAAATTGCCAACTTTTGACAAATCAAGATAAATCAACCTAGGAACCTCCAAATCTAAATCTGAACATATGACTAAATATAAAATCACCACCAAACCTATTGGAACCATAAAAATATAAATACGAGGTCATTTACACAAAAGTCAAACTTTGGTTAACTCTTATAACTTAAGCTTTTAACCATGGAACTAAGTGTTCTAATTCACTCCAAAACCTTCCTGAAAGAAAACCTATCATCCATGCAATTCATAAAACAACAAAGAAACATACAAGAATGATCAAACTGCGAAATGGAGTTCAAACACACAAAATGAACTGGGTTATTACATTCTCTCCCTCTTAAAAAGGCGTTCATCCTATAAGAAGTTTAGAATCATACTTGGATATCAAAAAGGTGAGGATATCTGCTTCGCATATTATGCTCGGTCTCCCAAGTTGCCTCCTCAACCTTTTTACCTCTCCATTGAACCTTCACTTATGGAATATCCTTAGACCTCAGCTTTCGAACCTGCCTATCCAAAATAGACGCTGGCTTTTCCTCATAAGCCTGATTATCATCCAATTACACTAAACTGAAATCCAACACATGTGATTGATCCTCATTATACTTCTGGAGCATGGAAAATGGAATTTTGGATGAACTTCTGATAAGCTGGGTGGCAAAGAAAGTCTACAGGCCACCTTACTAACTCTCTCCAACACCTCAAAAAGAACAATATACCAAGGGCTCAACTTACACTTCTTCCCAAATCGTATTACACCCTTCATAGGCAAAACTCGAAGAAAAACCTTCGCACACTCCATGAAAGCTACATCCCAAACTGTCTTATTAGCGTAACAATTTTTCCTGGACTGTGCTATATGAAGTCGCTCCTGAATATATTTTACCTTCTCAAAAGCATCACAAACCAAATTAGTGACCAACAACCTAGCCTCCCCATGTTCAAACCAACCAACCATAGAACAAATTGCCTCCAATATAATTCTTCACAAAGAGCTATCAATATGCTCGACTGGTAATTGTTGTTGTATGCAAACTCTACTAATGGAATAAACTAATCCCACTGGCCTCCGAAATCTATGTCATAGGCTCTCAACATATCCTCTAAAATTTGAATGGTCCGCTCGGACTATCTGTCCGCCCAATGATAAAATGTAGTACCCAACTCGACCTGCATGCCTAAATCACGCTAAACAGACCTCTAGAAATTCAAAGTAAACAGATTGTCGCGTTCCGAGATTATAGAAATAGGTTCCTATTCAAGCAAACAATCTCCTAAATGTTGATCTTATCCAACTACTCCAAAGTGTAGGAAGTGATGACTGGAATGAAATATGCAGACTTGGTCTATCCATAATGATCCAAATAACGTAAAATCTCCTCAACGTCAGTGGCAAACCTACCACAAATTCCATATTGATGCGTTCCCACTTTCACTCCGGCATCTCAAACTGATAGAGTAAACCACAAGGTCTCTAATGCTCATACTTGGCCTAATGATAATTCAAACACCGAGCGACATATCCAACGATGTCCTTCTTTATTCTCCACCACTAATAATGTTACTTTAGATCACTATACATATTCGTAGAACCCGGATGAATAGAATACCGCAAACTGTGAGCTTCTTAAAGGATTAACTCTCTTAGGTCATACACATTAGGAACATAATTCAAACCCTACAGCTGCAATACACTATCATCACCAATTGTCACCTCCTTAGCACCACCTTGTTGCACTGTGTCCTTAAGGAAAATCAAATGGGGATCATTATACTACGAGACTTAATGCACTCAAACAAAGATGACTCTAAAACAACACAAGCACGGACTCAACTAGTCTAAGATATATCCAATCTCACAAATCCGTTGGCCAAAGCCTAAAAATCTGTAGCTAAAATCTCTCCCCAACTGGAATAAATGCTAAACTCCCCATACTCTCTGCCTTTGTACTCAAGGCGTCAGCCACAACATTAGCCTTCCTCGGATGATAAAGAATACTGATTTCATAATCTTTCAAAAGACTCCAACAATCTTCGCTGCCTCAAATTCAAGTCATTCTGTTCAAATAGATATGGGAGACTCTGTTTATCCGTATACACCCTATAAGACATAGTGCCTCCAAATCTTGAGCACATATACAATAGTTTCTAACTCCAAATCATGTACTTGATAATTTTTCTCATAGGGCTTTGTTGATACCCAATTTTTCCCAAAACAATATTTTTTTGAATTGCATATATTTCTTCAAAAGTCATGCATTAATAGCAATTTGTATTTTTCCATTATTTTCCTACATTTTAATTAATTTGTCCCGTATTTATTTCCAATAAATAATTATAAAAATTACATCACAAATGATTTCAAAAGAATCTATTGATTTAATTAATTTTTTATGGTCCTAATTAGACCCAGTTATTTCATAATTAGCCAAATTGGCATCTTTTTGCTATAATTGAACTAACTTTGCAATTATAGCCCAAGCATATAATTTTGAACTATTTTCTACCAGAAATTAGTCATTTGTAATTTTAAAATACTAAGTAATCATTTCGAGCTATTTTCTATGCATGAAATTCATTTTTATAATTATTAGCTATTTTGTAAATTATTTTAATTAATTTGAATTGGGTATTTAACAAACAACCTAGTTTCATTTCAATTGTCGCCTAAGTTAAACTAGACCCAAACCCAATTATATCAACCCAATACCGTAGGCCGAAATCCTAATACTACCCGACCCAAATCCGCCCAAACCCTGGCCGTTGATCATTCTTTATCAATGGTCCAGGATATTTCCTTCCTAATTTAACCTAACGACCACCCCCTCTTCCTCTCTCATTTCTCTCTTTCACTTCACCGTTATACATCTCCCTTCTCTCTCAAATCCTCTCCAACCTAACCCTAACTCTCTCTCGCCGTCACTCATCTGTCATCGATCATGGTGGTCTCTCACCACCTCCAGGCCTCAAATGGCCTCTCCTATGTTGGTGCCTCCATCTCTAAGGTCATCGAGGGACTAGGGTTAGTCTGCTTACACCTTTGGACCGTCCTTGCCTCCTCGATTTTGAGTAAGATCTGCCTATTTCACTTTAAACCAATGGGCTTCTAAGCCTATATCCTCATCTCTAGGTTTTTTTTCTAAAAAAACTAATCTCATCTCTTGAACTTCTCAGATTTGTACAGATCTAAGATGGTTCGAACTTATTTTTACTTGTTTTATGAAGATTTTTCTGATTTTTCGAAGTGGCTTGTCATCTTCCTAAACTAGGGTTTCTGAAAATCCTTTTCTTCAAAACGCTTTTTGTTTTTTGAGTGCTTAATCCTCTCATTTCTTATGTGCTTCGACAGATTTTGTTAAGTTTTCCTTAACCCTAACTTGTTATGCTAAACCCCCCCCCCCAACTTTCTGACACTTTATTTGGATTCTGAGTTTATCTTTATTGTTCGTTCTCTCAAACTTGTTTGCATGTTTGATTCTCATGAATCTGCTTCGATTAATCTGAATATTCTTGTGATTTTCACCCTGTTCATCTTACTAGGGTTTTTGATTCAGCCTATGTCTGCCTATTATGTGCTTGCCTCGCTAACTCTCAGAGGTTTATGTTTATCATCACTATATCCCAGTTTGAGTCCCTTATTCTACATGATTTGTACCACTGTTTCCATTAGGGTTTCTGATTTTTTTCGCTTCTTCTTGTCTACTATGTGTTTATTCCGTTTGTTCATAAAATTTTGTGTTAACTCTCCCCTTAATCATCATTGTTCCCATTTGAATTCCTAATTTTCTGTGATTAACACCTTTTACTGATTTCCTGTGATGATGTCTTTACTGATTTCCAACCTGTAAACTATTTTCTTACCTTATTATGTGATTGATTATTATTAGTTGGTTCTTACTGATTGTTTTCTTAATTAGACCTTTCTGTACCTAGCCTCAATTACATGTTCTGTACTGGTACCGTGCTGAGATTATTTCCTTATTGTGTTATATTCCAGTCATATGGTGTCTTTCCTTATTTGTTGCATGTCTATTACCGTTCAAAGTTAACTCCTTAATTGGAGGGAGTACTTATATTGATTTTGATGCTAATTGACTCTGATTCCCCAATCACTATATGACTTCGATTCTTACCTTATTCTCTACTTAGTTTCAAACTATATATACATTTCTCTTACACTGGTTCAAAAGAAATGAACACATTAGTTCAATAATCTCTCTCTCATACTCAAAGCTTTTCTGCTCTATTTATGTCTTTGTTACTTACTTACTACTGTTCTGAATTAGCCGATTGCAAGCCAAGTCTACTTATTGTGCTCTCCTATCCTTCACTTTGTGTTTACTATCCACTTAATGGTATGTTCTGATTTTAATTCAAGTCCCAAAACCAATATGTTTCTGTTACTGCTTCAGTTTATCATGTTTCTGCTCTGTTTCTATCTATGATTTTGTTGTTCAACATGTAATTGACATGTCTGCATCATTGTTAATCTAGCATATTATGTTATGCCCCACTCCCCTTTAGGATTAGTATACTTATGAATATGTTACCCCCTTGTAGTATGTCCCAATATGATCTGCTCTATCTCATTTTTACCTATTTTCTAGCATGAGCCTTTCTTTGCAAAGCAATTTGTATCCTAAGTTGTCTGATTTTGTGTTGATTCTGAAATTCATGTTGTGTCGATACCATTAGCTATCCCCTAATCCCCATAAACCCCCTACAAGAACTTCTATGATCTTGTATACTATGTGCTCTATGTGTCCTCAGTTCCCATCACCCCTGTATGAATGACTGTGCTTTGAATGTGCTGAATCTGTTTGTGCTGTGATTAGTCTACTGTTTGTTAATTGTCCTACTGTTGTCAACAAACTATTTTTTACTAAACAACTCTCCTATTTATAAAACTGTTTCAACTAAGTCTTTTCCAAACACTTCCTTTCCTATTAAAACCTTTTCAAAACTATGTCAAGCACTCTCACTCTACTCCTTCGGTCCTTAGGTTTTGCCCCTCGAGTTATGACTACCTTGGGATTCCTATGAGATCCCTTTGAACTCTGGTGCACTGGGGCTGACCCTTCCACACTGCACTTACTCAATTATGGTTATAAAATCTGGGTGTGAGCACTACCCGAGATCCCTTGAGGTCCTTAGGGAACTCTGACACACCCGGATATGAGAAAGGCTATGAAACGTTTGAGCAGTTGAGGTTCTAGGAATCTGGGCCTGTTTTTCAGGCTCCCTATAGTTTAACTTTTTCTTTTCCTTTATCTATTTATGTAATTTACTCAGCTAGTCTATAATAATTATTTGTAAACATACATTGGGGATGGCTAGTGAAAAAGGGAGGGTAGCTATATATGTTATCACTATGAAGGGGTAGAAACCATGCATTAGGTTTACATTTCCTATATGTGCATTAGAATCCATGTTTAGGACCAACACATTCTAAGCATGTCATACATTAGATATCATGTTTTATGTTTACTGCTTCAGCATCTCATTTGACCCTATTTATCACTTAGAAATCCTGCTTCTAGGCTAAATAATATCATCAACATAAAAATGTTGCCCCTGGACATCCTGAAATTATGCTGCAACTTCCTGTGCATTTAGAAATCATGCTTTCGGAATTCTGCAACCATTCTGAATCTCTATGTGCATAGTAGATACTATGCTTTATGATCTCGTCCATTCACACTTAGTTAAACTACTGATGCATGAAAAAGGACATAAGACGGTCTCATATTTGATCATCTTGTTTTAAATAAACTGGTGATAATCCCTGTATTTTGCAACACCTAGAACAATATGGTTTTAGGTAAAACAACTTCTAAACTGTTTTTTAATAATTCTGGTAATTATTATGCACAATCCCATGCCTAGGAAAGCCTTAGGTAATTAATCTCTTTAAAAACTGGAAGACTGTTGCTTTGTGTTTACTGCTTAATGGTTAACATGATTTTAAACTCAATAGGCAAACTTATTAGGTCTTGCTTCTGTGTTTATAAAATTGAAGTTGCATATCTTCTATGTTCTGATTTTCACTTAGACATCATGTTTTAGGATCCTTCTTAATAATACTTCCCTTGTTTGTGTTTGAGACGTGCTTCTTATGTGCATTATCTATGGAGGTAAATCTGAGCCTCTTAACTGTCTTTTCCTGTTTTATCTGCTCAAATCCTATATGTTCTTGCCTGTCGCCTAGTATTTTCTCCTTTCAACCTTAGGGGTCTGTCTAGAACTGCCTATAGGTAGGGGTCCTAAATTCCTCCAGGGCCATTAATAAGGGACGGGTAACATCACACATAGAGATCGTTAAACAACACTCGCTCTAATAACCACTAAGGGGTGGGGAAGGGTAGATATGGATATGATGACCGGTGCGCTAATGCAACGTGTAGCCCCTCTTCTGAGGAGTGATTATCGGACATTGTACTGATGTGATCCTATAGGATAAACAACCTAGGATCCCCCTATCCTTTACATATGTGTGTTTAGATCATAACTCTTTCAAAACTTTACTTGTGTGCTTGGACTGTAAATATTTCAAAACCTTATATGTGTGCTTAGACTTTAAATCTTTTAAACTTTAGCACATATGTGTGCTTAGACTGTGAATCTTGCAAAAATCTTTATTTGTTTACCTATATGTTTTATTTGCTTATGTGCTACCTGTTTTAAAATTCACAAAGCTTGTTTAGCCGGGAACCACAATTGTGGACTTTAAGGGGGGCCTAACACCTTTCCCTTGAAGTAATTTTAAGCCCTTACCTTATCTCTGGTTATCTAATCTATGTTTATAAATGACCCTTAATAGGTTCCCTAACACACCTTAAAATCGTTAGGTGGCGGCTCTTCAATTCCTTATCCCTTTCCCAAAAGGAAATGAGTTGTCCCAATAATGTCGAATACCCTNTTTGTTAATACTTGCGACCTTTCCCTTTCCCCCCTTTATGTGCCATTAATTGATTATCTCTTTCAAGTATTTATTTCTTTCCGAATCAAAACTGACATGTTTCTTTTTATTTTTCTTCGTAGCTGCTTTTTCAATTATAACTGTTGTATTTACCGCTTTCATAACGTGCAAATACATGACAACATGCTTTTATTGCTTATTTATTATTGCATAATCATGCTCAATATCATATTCCACTCGTGCCTATTCAAATCCTATAGCAACGCTTGATGAGTGTTTGCGTTGTTCCATTTTATATCACCCCTAAATTCGGAAAGGCTTATTTGCGGTAAAACTAGTCGATCATCGGTGCAGTTGACGGTTCCGTGCCTTTCCCCTTCAAGTTGTCCGCTTGAGGGTACCAGTCTAAAACCCCATAGAAACCTTACTTTGTTATATTGTGCATGCATCATGGTCAAACCTAGCCGGGTTAGCATGTCGTCCGCACAATAACCCTTCAAGACAGCCTTATCCAAAAGTCCACCGGGTTTTTCATAATCCCAACGGACGCAGTCATGTTTTGTGCATTTATTTGGAGAACTAAATGCTTACATTCTAATCATAAGTGTATAATTAGTCGAGTCTGGCGGGGGTAAGCGTCTAACCTATCTATTTTGCAGAAAATGAGGCATGAAGTCCCCAGGTTCGGCATGGTCCAAAGAATACCACCACTATTGCTGGATTGGTGGGAAGATCTCTCACAAGTGACAAATACCATATGAATAGGGTCCTCGGGAACTTTCCCTCTTTACTGGATATTCAACCAAACAACATGTTGATCGAAGTAGCCACTATGTTCTGGGATAGAGAAAGGTCTGTGTTCCGTTTTGGCAACATAGAAATGACCCCCCCTGTTGGAGGAGATAGGGGCATTGCGGGTTTACCTTGGAACAATCCAGGTTTGTTGGTACCGGAGAACCGTACCACTGGGGGGTTCCTGAAAATGATGGGTTTGAAGAGGAACGATGGTTTAGAGTGCCTGATAGAGTCCTACATACCTTTTGATTATCTCTATGAACGATACGGCCGTAGCAAATCCTATCGTATCTTCCACGATGAGTTCTCTATTACTTCCTTGGGTCACATTCACCGCAGGGTTTTCATGTTTGTCGTTTGCTTCCTGGGTCTGATGGTGTTTCAAAGAAAAGGAGACCATATTCACACTAGACTAGCTATGGTAGCCAAAACCTTAATGGAAGGGATCGAAGGCCAAACATATACCATTGTCCCTATGATCATAGCAGACATATACCGAGCCATGGACAACTTCCAGAAGGGGGCAAACATTTTGAGGGTTGCAATCTGCTACTACAGGTTTGGTTATTGGACCATCTCCAGAGAGGTCAATATCGTCAAGAATTTCCACGAAGGGCGTGGAATGATCTTATAGCCTTCCATCACCCTAAGAGGATGACCTACATCCCTGATAGGTTCGCTCAACCGGAAAATGCTACAGAATGGGAAGTTTTTTGATAATTTGACCGAGGACCAGGTTCAATGGATGTTCGAATGGTTCCCTACCAGTGAATTCATCATCAAATCAAGGGACGCTCTGCACCTAGTGTTGATCAGTTTAAGGGGCATATATCCCTATGTTCCCATCAGGGTCATGAGACAGGCAGGTAGAAAGCAAGTTATACCGCGAGTCTCCAAAATGAATCATTACAAGGCAGATTTTCAGGACGACGATATCCCGTACAAATGTGAAGCTCAGCATCTATGGAATCTCAAGGTTATCGTAGAAAAGGACACCATCGATCCTGACAAATACCACGCAGGGCATGTACGCTTTTACCTATCATGGTTAGAAGACAGCATAGCAGGGATAGTTGAGCCAAGCATCAACAGAAACAGGGTCATAGACGAAGCGGCTGAGGCTCATGTGAAATACAATAATCTGCACAAAAGGCTTCGTGAGTCCGAGGCCGAGCATCTGGAGCAACACAAGACTAATATGGAGCTGATCGATGAGTGGAAGGAAAGGGCCATCAAATCTAGTGAAAGGTTGGAATATTTGTAGCATTGTCTGATGGAGCTAGAAGCAAAGACAAGAAAAAGGGTCGCCGACTGCCAGAATGCTGAAGGAAACGAAGGAGGGCATCTAGCAAGGGTATACCTGTTGTTGAGCATGCACGATCTGGGGAACCTGATTGACAGAACCCAGAAGACCAAGCATGGGGAAGGTCCTTCAGGGACTAAGTAGTCTAGGTTTTATTTTCATTGCTTTTACCAATGTAATAAGGCCAAGTGCCATTAGTGACTTTACTTCCTGCTAATTATTTTAGTGTCGTTTTGGACTTGTCTATTTTACATTAATGAAATGAGGCATTTGGCATCTAAGTTCTCCAAAATCAACTTGTCACTGGGCATACCTTGGGTACAATGAGGCTCCCAAATTAGGACACGCTTTTATTCCTGCACTATGTGTTTAAATACCGCAATATTTTCTCATGATCCTCACTGGTTTGGCTAACTTTTTTTTTGTTTCTCTTTTGATTATTCCCTTCCCCAAAGGTTGGTTCGTGTATTCTGGAATCATCATCATATCACACAAGATCCAGGGGCCCTCCACCTCCTCCTCCTTCTAGTCCACTTAAAGGTAAAGGCAAAATGGAAGATTTGGGCAACATCAGACAGGAAAACACAACGCCAGTGAAACGAAGAGAAGCTCTTGACAATCAAGGTACTCAGGTTCAGAATGATGCTATGTTACAACTCGAGCAAAGGTTGTTGAAACTCTAGCAAATTTATCCTTCTCACTCAGTATCCCAGATGTCATTCAAAATACCATACCTCCTCAGAACACCCCAAACAAACAGAACCCTCCCACAACTCATCATCATACAACTCCACAGAAAAAAACAAATTATCCCACCACAACACCAGCACAACACTTTCCAGGCTCCAATAAATACCCTGCTAATTATCCTTAAACCACAAGACTCCACAAGTGACCACCTCTATGCTCAAACACCAGGTCATCAGAACAACCCATACACGTGGAGAGTCTACCTCCCTCCACCCAACACATTGCTTGCACACCTGAATCCTGTGAGATGGATATGCTCATTAAGAATTTGGTCGAGGAGCTCAAGAAGCTGACTAGTCGAGTTTAGGGCGTTGAAGGAAACAAGGGAGTCGAAGGGTTGAACTATGAAGATCTCTACATACAGCCCAATGTTGAACTACCAGAGGGTTACAAACCTCCTAAGTTTGAAATGTTCGATGGTACAGGTGATCCCAGGGTCCATTTGAGGACCTATTGTGAAAAATTTGTCGGAGTAGGAAGACACGAGAAGATTCGCATGAAATTGTTCATGAGGAGCCTCACAAGAGATGCTTTATCTTGGTACATCAGCCAAAACCCTAAGAAGTGGTCCGACTGGGTAAGTATGGCATCAGACTTCATGGACCGGTTTAGGTTCAATACGGAGAATGCACTAGACGTGTTCTACATCCAGAACCTTAAAAATAAACCCAGTGAAACTTTCCATGAATATGCCGCTCGTTGGTGATCTGAAGCAACAAAGGTCAAGCATGCCCTAGAGCAAGAACAAATGAAACAATTCTGCGTCCGGGCACAAGACCCACAGTATTATGAGAGGCTAATGGTTATTGAAAACCATAAATTCTCTGACATCATCAAGCTCGGTGAGAGAATTGTAGAAGGTATCAAGGGTGGAATGGTCACTAACTTTGAGGCCCTACAGGCCAGCAACAAAGCCTTGCTGTCTGGTGGTATATCCAAGATGAAAGATGCAGGAATGGTAATGGTTGCACAGGGACCCAAATCCCCGTTGGTATACAGAACTTCCCCACTCACATACCAAGCACCCTCTCCCACCTATCAGTCAGCACCTTCATCAACATATCAGCCTTCTCCACCACCTACATATCAGCCTACTTCCTCCGGATATTCCCAACCAGCTCCTGTTTATCGACCCAAATTTGATCGCAGACCTCCTAAACAATACACTACCATTGCTGAACCTATCGACCAGTTGTATGAAAGATTAAAAGTTGCAGGTTATGTCACTCCTATCCCTGTTGTAACCCCTGAAAATCCATCCCAATGGATGAACTCAAATAAAACATGTGCATACCATTCCGGCAGGAATGGGGCATATATTTGATGAATGTTGCTCATTGAAGGATAAGATCCAGTCTATGATCCATAACAAGGTCACCCAGGCAAAAGAATCTGCTCCCAAATGTTCGCAACAATCCGCTTCTAGACCATAGGGGTGTCAACATGATAGAGATAAAAGAATATTGGGACCCAGAGGGGTCGATTGGGTTAATCATAGAAAGTGATAACCCAAAGAAGCTAGCAGTCACTCTTAATCCCATCATAGTCCAGATTCATCCATCCGGAGACGTCGAGGTAACAACGTCACTCCCATTCAAGTTGGAAATGGCACCACCTGCAAACACACATTTGTTGTTCCAGGTTGAAGTTATGTCGCCTGCTAAGGCACCTATTCCATTTGAAGTGAAAGTAGTTGCACCAATCACAGTGACTGTGTCAACCATACCACCTTTCAACGATAAGGTCGTACCTTGGGATTACACGGCTGAAGCAAGAAGGAAAAGTAAAGTCAAGATAGAAGAAGTTGGTGCTACACAGGGGATGACAATGACTGGCAGGGTCTACACACCTGAACACTTGGTAGAGTCTAGAAAGAATACTTCCAACAGGTCACCCATCATTGAGACAGGCCCATATGATCTTTGGAGGAAGGTGCAGGCTAGGGAATACCCAGTCATCGATTAGCTGAACAAAACTCCAGCCCAGATATCCATTCTGCCATTGCTGCAGAATTCAGGGGCACACATGAATGCTTTTGATGAAAGTTCTGAACGAATCATATGTGCCAAATAAAATAACTAGTGGAGAAATGGCCAATATGGTAGGTCAAGTGCTGGAGAGTCAAAAAATCACTTTCGACAAGGACGAGCTACCGCCTGAAGTGGTAAGTCACAACAAAGCACTACACATCACTGTGCAATGTGAGTACTACTTCATCACCAGGATTCCGATCGACGGTGGATACAGCCTCAACATCTATCGTTGACAACACTCAAGAAATTGTGCATGGGACTGCACAAGATCAAAGAAAGATCTATGAGTGTAGAGGCTTTCGACGGTTCTCTGAGGTCTACCATCGGTGAATTTAGTCTTTCTCTACAGATGGGACCTATATGGTTCGAAACTGAATTTCAGGTGATAGACATATCGACATCCTATAATTTGTTGTTGGGACGCCCATGGATACATGACACTGGGGCCATGGCATCAACATTGCATGAGGTAGTGAAATTTGAATGGAACCACAAGGAAGTAATCACCCACGGAGACGGAAGCAACCCTATCTATGGTCGCCAGACCATCCCGGTGATTGAAGGTAGAAGAAGGCTGGGTGGAGAAACCTACCACCACATTGAACGGGTCAATGCAGTGGATAAAGACAAATGGTGGGACAGTAAGATAGAAAGCATACTGAACTGGAGTGGATACGAGCCTGGCAGAGGACTCGGGAAAAATCTTCAGGGGATTTCCAAACCAATACAGTTGAAGCACCATGGCACCACTTTTGGGCTGGTATACAAATACACTTGGAAGGAGTACGAATACTGGTCGACACCATGGAACGGTCCCTACTATCCATTAGAACAGCCTATACCACATTTGGAGCAGACTTTCTGGCAAGCTGATATCATATGGGCGTCAGAAGAAGAAGAAACTCAGGCGGCCTTGAAAGATCAATTCTTGGAAGATGGTGACGTGGGCTGTTGTGTTATTGTTGAAGAGGAGGATAAGGAAGGCCCTACCATCCAAGCTGTGAGTAAAGGATCATTCCTCAAGAATTGGAGTGCCAGACCATCTAGGGCCCGACGAGTCCCGGGGTAGCAAGTCTTAACAAGCATTGTTTATTTCATTTTGCTAATGATTTCCTTTTCCGCTTTTCCATTTTTTTCATTTTCCAATAAAATATCCAATGTTCCAAAACATTCAAAAATCCCTTTTATGTTTCAACGAATCTTTATTCATTTATTAACATTTTCTCTCATTATTTTATCTCACAACATTACTATTTCCTATCTTTATGAACCAATGATTGTGACATGCAATGAGACAATGCAACAAAAGGACAGTGATTCAGAGGAAGAAGATACCATACTCGATGAAATTATCAGAGAAGTTGAGGATTTTGAAAATAGACCTAAGTCCAATCTGGACGAAATCGAGATAGTCAACCTGGGAGATTCAGAAACTGTCAAGGAAACTCGCATCAGCATTCATCTATCGCCATCAGAGAAAGTGGAATACACACAATTCTTGAAAGAATATGAAGACATATTTGCATGGTCATACAATGACATGACTGGTCTAAGTACATCCATCGTAGCTCAAAAGTTACCAACCAATCCAATGTGCCCGCCGGTAAAGCAGAAGCTCAGAAAATTTAAGCCTGATATGAATCTGAAAATCAAAGAGGAAGTTACCAAGCAAATCAAAGCCAAGGTTCTCAGGGTAGTTGAATATCCGACATGGTTAGCCAACATCGTGCCAGTACCCAAGAAAGATGGAAAGGTCAGAGTTTGCGTCGACTACCGGGATCTCAACCGAGCCAGTCCGAATGATGATTTTCCTCTCCCGGACATACACATCTTGATTGGCAATTGTGCAAAGCATGAACTTCAATTGTTTGTGGATTTTTTTTCTGGTTCCCACTAGATTCGGATGGACGAGGAAAACGCTGAGAAGACAGCTTTCATCACGCCGTGGGGAGTCTACTGTTATAAGATGATGTCGTTCGGCCTAAAGAATGTTGGGGCCACCTATATGAGAGCTATGACCATCATCTTCCATGATATTATACATAAAGAAATTGAGGTGTATGTGGATGACATCATCATCAAGTCCAAAAGAGCCACCGACCATACAACAGATTTGAGAAAGTTCTTCAACAGGCTGCGAAAGCACAACTTGAAATTAAACCCCGCGAAGTGTGCGTTCGGGGTTCTTGCTGGGAAATTGCTTGGGTTCATCGCCAGCCGCCGAGGAATAGAACTAGATCCATCAAAGGTCAAAGCCATCCAAGAATTTCCATCGCTAAAGAACAAGAAAGATGTGATGAGTTTCCTGGGGCGCCTTAACTACATCAGCTAATTCATAGCCCAGTCCACGGTTATATGTGAACCAATCTTCAAGATGTTGAAGAAAGATGCTGCGACCAAATGGACCAATGATTGTCAGAAATCTTTTGACAGAATCAAGTAATATTTGTCAACATCCCCAGTCTTGGTCCTGCCAGAGCTAGGTACACCCTTGCTACTCTACCTTGCGGTATTAAATGAAGCTTTTGGCTTCGTTCTGGGGCAGCACGACGAGACAGGAAGAAAGGAACATGCTATTTATTATCTGAGTAAGAAGTTCACTCCACATGAGGCACGGTATTTTCTACTAGAACATACCTGTTGTGCTCTAACCTGGGTAGCCCAGAAGCTAAGGCATTACTTTAGTGCCTACACAATGTATCTCATATCAAGGATGGATCCCTTGAAATACATCATTTAGAAGCCCATGCCCACTGGCAAACTGGCCAAATGGCAAGTCCTGCTGAGTGAGTTCGACATTGTCTATGTGACTTAGAAAGTGGTCAAGGGGCAAGCGCCAGCAGATCATCTTGCCGAAAACCCCGTGGGAGGAGAATATGAACCCTTGAAAACGTATTTTCCCAGTGAAGAAGTGTCATTCATAGGGGAGGACATTGCAGAATCCTATGATGGGTGGAGAATGTTCTTCGACGGAGCAGCCAATTTCAAAGGAGTCGGAATTTGAGCTGTCCTGATATCGGAAACAGGTCAACACTATTCGGTATCTTCAAAACTCAGATTTCCCTGCACCAATAATATGGCAGAATATGAGGCCTGCATCTTAGGGCTCAATTTGGCCATTGACATGAGTATCCGGGAGTTGCTAGTAATTGGTGACTCAGATCTTCTAATACACCAAGTACAAGGAGAATGGGCTACCAAGAATTCCAAGATATTGCCATATCTTCACCATGTGCAAGAATTAAGGAAAAGGTTCACAAAGACAGAATTTCGGCACGTCCCCAGAGTTCAGGACGAGTTTGACGATGCATTGGCCACTCTATCATCCATGATACGACACCCAGATAAGAAATTCATTGATCTTATTCCAGTGAAGATCCATAACTAGCCGGCATATTGTGCCTATGTTGAAGAAGAAGCAGACGGAAGACCATGGTTCCACGACATCAGGGAATACTTGTCAAAGGGAGAGTACCCAGAGCTTGCAAATCACAATCAGAAACGCACGCTCCAGATATTGTCCAATAATTTCTTTCTCAGCGTAGGAAACCTGTAGAAAAAGACTCCTGACTTGGGATTATTAAGATGTGTCGATGCAAAGGAAGCCTCTAGACTACTTGAAGAGATACATGCTAGGACTTATGGCACACACATGAATGGTTTTGTCTTAGCAAAGAAAACACTCAAATCCGGTTACTTCTGGTTGACCATGGAAACAGACTGAATCCAATATGTCCGGAAATGCTATCAATGTCAGGTGCATGCAGATATGATAAAGGTACCTCCAAATGAGCTCAATGCAACAAGCTCACCTTGGTCGTTCGTCGCCTGGGAAATGGACGTTATTGGACCAATCAAGCCCACAACCTTAAATGGGCACAGGGTCATCCTAGTAGCTATTGATTACTTCACCAAATGGGTCGAAGCGGCATCATACAAAGCAGTGACTAAGAAAGTTGTGGCAGACTTTGTCCGTGACCGTATCCTCTGTCGGTTCGGGGTTTCGGAGTCAATCATCACCGACAACGACTCCAATCTCAACAATTATCTGATGAAATCCATGTGCGAGACTTTAAAAATCAAGCACAAGAATTCCACAGCCTATAGACCACATATGAATGGAGCTGTGGAAGCCACCAACAAGAACATCAAAAAGATATTGAGAAAGATGATAGAAAAGCACAAACAGTGGCATGAACAATTATCATTCCCGTTACTCGGATACCGTACCATAGTCCGCACATCAACTGGGGAAACTCCTTATTTACTGGTTTATGGTACAGAAGTTGTTATTCCTGCTGAAGTAGAGATCCTTTCCTTAATAATCATACAAGAAGTTGAGCTCAACGATGCAGAATGGATAAAAGGCCTCTACGAGCGGTTAGCTCTCATAGATGGGAAAATGATGAATGTAATATGTCATGGTCAACTTTATCAGAATAGAATGTCCAGATCCTTCAATAAGAGAGTCAAGCCAAGACAGTTCACACAGAGGAAGCTAGTGTTAAAGAAGATCTTTCCACATCAAGATGGAGCCAAAGGGAAATTTTCTCCCAACTGGCAAGGTCCGTATATGGTTCACCGAGTATTGACAGGAGGAGCTCTCATACTTGTAGAAATGGACGGAGAAGTTTGGCCAAAGCCAACCAATTCAGATGTAATCAAACGATATTATGTGTAACTTTCTATGCTTTTCTTCAATAATGTAAATTGAACTACGCCTGACATGATTCCCGTTTAAGAGGGGATACGTAGGCAGCCCTATGGGTTCGGTCATAATTCAATAAGAATCTCATTTCCCCCACAATTGGAAACTAGGACAGAATTTTGAGGAGGACTCTCAAAATTTCGAAGCAAGTTCAGCCGATCGCAGCATGTACAAAGGTCAGAATCATCAGCCATCAAACTGGGGCAGAATTTTGAGGAGGAACCTCAAAATTCCGTAGCATGAGTGGTTGCAATGTCTTGAACCATGTCACGGTCACCGGTTCATCTAAATTTCTTGAAATATATTTTTACTATGTCATTACAAAATCATGCACATTATAAAATATAGCTCTGTTTAGCAAACGCTACCCCAATGACGCAAACAGAATCATTAGACCAAGTAGAGCAAAGCAAGTAAAGCCAGTGGAGACACGAATCAACCTCCCCCATCTACAGAACTCACAGTTTTCCTTTGGATGCAGGAACAAAGAACGAACATGTTCAAAATCACAATCCTCGAAACCATCGCACTTGCCCACATTTGCTATCAGCATGAACAAACAATGCTCCGTAGTCACAATGCTCATAACAATCACAATAACAAAGCATGTTGCCACCTAAGAAATTATACTGTTATTTACTATTTAATCTTCTGCACAAGGCTAAGTTCTACCTTCATTTTGCATAAGGCTAATATCTGCCTTCATTTGCATAAGGCTAGTCTTTGCTCTCATCTTGCCTGGGACTAAGCTCTGTCCAGCATTCTGCATGAGGTTAAGCTCTACCTCCATTTGCATAAGGTTAATCTCTGCATTCCTATCTGCATGAGGTTAAGATCTACCTCCATCTGCATAAGGCTAATCTCTGCCTTCCATCTTGCATAAGGCAGATCTCTACCTTCTCTTGCATAAGGCTAATATCTGCCTTCATTCTGCATAAGGCTAATCTTTGCCTTCCACATCTCTGCAGGAGACTAAGCTTTGCCTCCATACTTTCATAAGGCTAAGCTCTGCCTCCAATTTGCTTTTCACCATAGAACAAATTGCCTCCAATATAATGCCTTACACAAAGCTATCTAGATGCCCAGCTGATAGTTGTTGTTGTATGCAAACTCTACTAATGGAATAAACTAATCCCACTGGCCTCCGAAATCTAAGACATAGTCTCTCAACATATCCTCTAAAATATGAATGGTCCGCTCGGACTATCTGTCCATCCAAGGATGAAATGCAGTACCCAACTCGACCTGCATGCCTAAATCACGCTAAACAATCCTATAGAAATTCAAATATAAACAGAGTGTCGCATTTCGAGATTATAGAAATAGGTACCTATTCAAGCAAACAATCTTCCGAATGTTGATCTTATCCAACTACTCCAAAGTGTAGGAAGTCATGATTGGAATGAAACATGCAGAATTGGTTTGTCCATAATGATCCAAATAACATCAAATCTCCTCAATGTCCGTGGCAAACCTACCACAAATTCCATATTGATGCGTTCCTACTTTCACTCTGTCATCTCAATCTGACAGAGTAAACCACCAGGTCTCTAATGCTCATACTTGACCTGCTGATAATTCAAACACCGAGCGACATATCCAATGATGTCCTTCTTTATTCTCCTCCACTAATAATGTTGCTTTAGATCACTATACATATTGGTAGAACCCGGATGAATAGAATACCACAAACAGTGAACTTCTTAGAGGATCAACTCTCTTAGGTCATCCATATTAGGAACATAATTCAAACCCTACAGCTGCAATACACTATCGTCGCCAATTGTCACCTCCTTAGCACCACCTTGTTGCAGTGTGTCCTTACGAAAAATCAAATGGGGATCATTATACTACGAGACTTAATGCACTGAAACAAAGATGACTGTGAAACAACATAAGAAAGGACTCAACTAGTCTAGGATATATCCAATCTCACAAATCCGTTGGCCAAAGCCTGAAATCCGTAGCTAAAATATCTCCCCAACTGGAATAAATGCTAAACTCCCATACTCTCTGCCTTTCTACTCAAGGCGGCAGCCACAACATTAGCCTTCCTCGAATGATAAAGAATACTGATGTCGTAGTCTTTCAACATACTCCAACAATCTTCGCTGCCGCAAATTCAAGTCATTCTGTTTAAATAGATATCGAAGACTCTGTTGATCCGTATACACCTCATAAGACATGTGTAGTGCCTCCAAATCTTGAGCACATATACAATAGTTGCTAACTCCAAATCATGTACTGGATAATTTTTCTCATAGAGCTTTGTTGATATCCAATTTTTCCCAAAAAAATATTTTTTTTAATTGCATATATTTCTTCAAAGTCATGCATTAATAGAAATTGGTATTTTTCCATTATTTTCCTACATTTTAATTAATTTGTCCAGTATTTATTTCCAATAAATAATTATAAAATTACACCATAAATGATTTCAAAAGAATCTATTGATTTAATTTATTGTTTATGGTCCTAATTAGACCCAATTATTTCATAATTAGCCAATTTGGCATCTTTTGGCTATAATTGAAATAATTTTGCAATTATAGCCCAATCATATAATTTTGCACTATTTTCTACCAGAAATTAGTCATTTGTACTTTTAAAATACTAAGTAATCATTTCAAACTATTTTCTATGCATGAAATTCATTTTTATAATTATTAGCTATTTTGTAAATTATTTTAATTAATTTGAATTGGGTATTTAACAAACAACCTAGTTTCATTTCAATTGTCGCCTAAGTTAAACAAGACCCAAACCCAATTTGATCAACCCAATACCCCAGGCTCAAATCCTAATACTACCTGACCCAAATCCGCCCAAACCCTGGCCGTTGATCTTTTTTTATCAACGGTCCAGGATATTTCCTTCCTAATTTAACCTAACGACTACACCCCTTCTCCTCTCATTTTTCNATCCGCTTACACCTTTGGCCCGTTCTTTCCTGTTTCAAGCCGACATGGCTCGATTTTGAGTAAGATCTGCCTATTTTGCTTTAACCTATGGGCTTCTAAGCCTATGTCTTCATCTCTACTTTTTTTTTTCTAAAAACCCTAATCTCATCTTTTGGACTTCTCAGATATGTACATATCTGAGATGGTTCGAACTTATTTTTACTTGTTTTATAAAGATTTTTCTGATTTTTTGAAGTGGCTTGTCAGCTTCCTAAACTAGGGTTTCTGAAAATCCTTTTCTTCAAAACGCTTTCTGATTTTTGAGTGTTTAATCTTCTGATTTCTTATGTGCTTCGACTGATTTTGTTAAGTTTTCCTTAACCCTAACTAGTTATGCTAAAACCCCCAACTTTCTAACACTTTGTTTGGATTCTAAGTTTATCTTTACTGTTCGTTCTCTCAAACTTGTTTGCATGTTTGGTTCTCATGAATCTGCTTCGATTAATCTAAATAGTCTTGTGATTTTCACCCTATTCAACTTACTAGGGTTTCTGATTCTGCCTATTTCTACCTATTATGTGCTTACCTCGCTAACTCTCAGAGATTTATATTTATCATCACTACATCCCAGTTTGAATCCCTGATTCTACGTGATTTGTACCACTGTGTCCATTAGGGTTTCTGATTTTTTTCGCTTCTTCTTGCCTACTATGTGTTTATTCTGTTTGTTCGTAAAATTTTGTGTTAACTCTCCCCTTAATCAGCACTGTTCCTATTTGAATTCCTAATTTTCCGTGATTAACACCTTTTACTGATTTCATGTGATGATGTCTTTACTGATTTCCAACCTGTAAACTATTTTCTTACCTCATTATATGATTGACTATTATTAGTTAGTTCTTACTGATTGTTTTCTTAATTAGATTTTTCTGTACCTAGCCTCAATTACATGTTCTGTACTGGTACCTGCTGAGATCATTTCCTTATTGTGTTATATTCCAGTCATATGGTGTCTTTCCTTATTTGTTGCATGTCGATTACCGTTCAAAGTTAACTCCTTAATTGAATGGAGTACTTACATTGATTTCCATGCTAATTGACTCTGTTTCCCCAATCACTACATAACTTCGATTCTTACCTTATTCTCTACCTTGTTTCAAACTATATATACATAGCTCTTACACTGGTTCTAAAGACACGAACACATTACTTCAAAGCTTTTCTACTCTCTTTCTTTCTTTGTTACTTACTTACTACTGTTCTGAATTAGCCAGATGCAAGCCAAAGCTAATTATTGTGCTCTCCTATCCTTCACTTTGTGTTTACTATCCCCTTACTGGTATGTTCTGATTTCAATTCAAGTCCCAAAACCAACATGTTTTTGTTACTGCTTCAGTTTATCATCTTTCTGATCTGTTTCTATCTATGGTTTTGTTATTCAACATGTAATTGACATGTCTACACATTGTTCATCTAGAATATTATGTTATGCCCCACTCCCCTTTAGGATCAGTATGCTTATGAATATGTTACCCCCTTGTAGTATGTCTCAATATGATCTGCTCTATCTTATGTTTACCTATTTTCTAGCATGAACCTTTCTTTGCAAAGCAATTTGTATCCTAAGTTGTCTGATTCTATGTTGATTTTGAACTTCATGATGTGTTGATACCATTAGCTATCCCCTAATCCCCATAAGCCCCCTACAACAACTTCTATGATCTTGTATACTATATGCTCTATGTGCCCCCAATTCCCATCACCCATGTATGAAAGACTATGATTTGAATGTGCTGAATTTGTTTGTGTTGTGATTAGTCTACTGTTTGTTAATTTTCCTACTCTTGTCAACAAACTGGTTTTTACTAAATAACTCTCTTATTTTATAATTGTTTCAACTAATTATTTTCCAAACGCTGCCTTTCCTATTAAAACCTTTTCAAAACTATGTCAAGCACTCTCACTCCACTCTTAGGTCCTTAGGTTCTGCCCCTCCAGTTAGTGACTGCCTTGGGATTCCTATGAGATCCCTCTGAACTCTGGTGCACTGGGGTTGTCCCTTCCACACTGCACTTACTCAATAATGGTTATGAAATCTGGGTGTGAGCACTGCTCGGGATCCCTTGAGGTCCATAGGGAACTCTGACACACCCGGATATGAGAAAGGCTATGAAACATTTGAGCACTTGAGGTTCTGGGAATCTGGGCCTGTTTTTCAGGCTCCCTATAGTTTAACTTCTTCTTTTCCTTTATCTATTTATGTAATTTACTCAGCTGGTTTGTATAATTATTTGTAAACAGATATTGGGGATGACTAGTGAAAAGGGGAGGGTAGCTATATATGTTATCAATATCAAGGGGTAGAAACCATGCCTTAGGTTTACATTTCCTATATGTGCATTAGAATCCATGTTTAGGACCAATACATTCTAAGCATGTCATGCATTAGATATCATGTTTTAGGTTTACTGCTTCAGCATCTCATTTGACCCTATTTATCCCCTAGAAATCCTGCTTCTAGGTTAAATAATAGCATCAACATAAAATTGTTGCTCCTGCACATCCTGAAATTATGCTGCAACTTCCTGTGCATTTAGAAATCATGCTATAGGAATTCTGCAACCATTCTGCTTCTCTATGTGCATAGTAGATACCATGCTTTGGGATCTCGCCCAGTCACACTTAGTTAAACTACTGATGCATGAGTACATAAGACGGTCTCATATTTGATCATCCTATTTTAAATCTGGTGATAATCCCTGTATTTTGCAACACCTAGAACAACATGCTTTTAGGTAAAATAACCTTTGAACTGTTTTTTAACAATTCTGGTAATTATTATGCACAATCCCACGCCTACGCAAGCCTTAGGTAATTAATCTCTTTAAAAACTAAAAGATTGTTGCTTTGTGTTTACTGCTTAATGGTTAACAGGTTTTTTAAACTCAATTGGCAAACTGATTATGTCTTGCTTTTGTGTTTATAAAATTGAAGTTGCATATCTTCTGTGTTCTGATTTTCACTTAGCCATCATGTTTTAGGATCCTGCTTAATAATACTGCCCTTGTTTGTGTTTGAGACGTGCTGCTTATGTGCATAATCTGTGGGGGTAAATCTGAGCCTCTTAACTAACCTTTCCTGTTTTATCTGTTCAAATCCTACATGTTCTTTCCTGTCGCCTAGTATTTTCTCCATTCAACCTTAGGGGTCTATCTAGAACTGCCTATAGGTAGGGGTCCTAAATTTCTCCAGGGGCATTAAGAAGGGACGGGTAACAGCACACATAGAGATCGTTAAACAACACTCGCTTTAATAACCGCTAAGGGGTGGGGAAGCGTAGATATGGATATGATGACTGGTGCACTAATGAAACGTGTAGCCCCTCTTCTGAGGAGTGATTACTGGGCATTGTACCGATGTCATCCTATAGGATAAAGAACATAGGACCCCCTATCCCTTACATATGTGTGCTTAGATCATTACTCTTTCAAAACCTTACTTGTGTGTTTGGACTATAAATCTTTCAATACCTTATATATGTGCTTAGACTTTAAATCTTTTAAACTTTAGCACATATGTGTTCTTAGACTGTGAATCTTCCCAAAATCTTTATTTTTTTACCTATATGTTTTATTTGCTTATGTGCTACCTGTTTTAAAATTCACAAAGCTTGTTTGACCGGGAACCACAGTTGTAGACTTTAAGGGGTGCCTAACACCTTCCCCTTAAAGTAATTTCTAGCCATTACTCTATCTCTAGTTATCTAATCTGTGCTTATAACTGACCCTTAATAGGTGCCCTAACGCACCTTAAAATCGTTAGGTGGAGACTCTTCAATTCCTTATCCCTTTCCCAAAAGGAAATGAGTTGTCACGATAATGTCAAATACCCTAACCGACCCAAAGAGGGAGGAAAGAGAGAGGGGGGGGGGGACATGCTTCAAATAGTACGATGCATAGGCAATCACTCTAATGTCTTGCATCAACACACACAATGTCAACCCCCAAATCATCACAATACATCGTATATGACCCTAATATTTAAGGCAAAACCAACATTGGAGTTGTATTCAAGGTTGTCTTGAGCTTCTGAAAGCTCTCCTCACACTCATTTGATCACCTGAATAGAGCACCCTTCTAGATCAACTGTAATGACCCGGCCAGTCGTTCCGTGATATTAACCCCGTTTCCCCCATTTCTGTGTTATGATATATTGCATAGCTTGTTTATGTTTTGTTGAGTCAGTTGGTTTGGGTTCGGAGTGGTCATGGTAAAAATTGAGGCACTTAGTCTCTTAAAGTAGCCTAATAGTAATAAAGCCAACTGAGAGTTGACTTATTGGTAAACGACCTCGGCCTGCGGATTTTATGGCACGGATAGCTTCGTTAGGTGATTTGGGACTTAAGAGTGTGTTTGGAATGAAGTTTTGATGTCTGGTATAGAATTAGGCTTGAATTGGCGAAAGTTAGCTTTTCGCGATTTCCAGTCGGCAGTGGAAAATAGGCTATCGGGGTCGGAATGGGATTTCGGAAGTTGGAGCAGGTTTCTAATGTCATTTTGGATATGTGTTCAAAATTACAGGTCAATCGGAGGTGTTTTGGTTGGTTTCGTCATCATTGGCGAAATTTAGAAGTTTCAAAGTTCATAGGTTTGAATTTGAGGTAATTTTGGTGTTTTCGTGTTGTTTCTGGTGTTTTGAAGGCTCGACTAAGCTTGAATGATTCTATGGGGTGTGTTGAATGTTTCGTTGGGGCCCCGAGGGGCTCGAGATTGATTTCGGATGGTTGGCGGAGGTTTTTTGTGTAAATTGATAGTTTTCGATTGAGTTGTGTTCCTTTAGTGTGTATTGATGATGTTAATCCGGTTTTGGTTAGATTCGGAGAAATCGAGAGCAAATTTGAGGGGCAAGAGCATCACGGATTAGTGTTGTGGCCCGGTGGAGGTAAGTAATGGTTATAAATCTTGTCCTGAGGGTATGAAACCCCAGACTTCATATTTCTCACTGTTTTTAGAGTGGCGCACATGTCGGATGACGAGTATGTGGTGAGCATTGATTTTTGGATTGGACTTGGTCCTCTCCGCGGCAACTATTGAGTTGTGTATTTTACTCTAAATCATATGTTAAACTGTGTTCTAAAGACTATTGCTATATTTGGGCTATAAGCCATGTTTAGGGCCTCATGCCGACTTGTTTAGACCCCTTGGGGGATTTTTATTGCTATTTCCTCACTGCTTATTGATAATTTACACTCAGTCACATTGTGCTTACTGTTTTCAAAACTCAAACTAGTTTAATAGAATGATGTTTTGGGTCGAGTAACCCGTTTTACTGATTTGCCCGGGGGGCTTTTGAGAGGTTCTGACTGAGTGAGGCCGAGGTCCTGATTGTGAGGATATGATACGCCACGAGGTGGCTTGATATTAGCGCTTGGGCTGAAGGAGCCCCTCTAGAGTCTATACACACCCCCAGTGAGCGTAGGTACCTACTGAGTGTTGAGTGTGGAGTGCTGAGTGCCGAGTGATGAGTGATTGGGAGTAATGAGTGACAGTGAGGTTTCCCGAGGGGATGATACTGAGTGGCTGTGAGGTGCTGAGTGATCTTCTGCTCGAGGGGCGATTTATGATTCATGTTCTTGCCCAAGGGGCTACTTGTGATTTATTTAATTTTTATACTAAATCTGTCAGTTGAAATTGTTGAAAAATACATTTTTCAAAGGATTTTTCTGAAGTTGGTTTTAAGGCATGATGATTTCATATATCCATGTATATACTGTTGGAAAGAAAGGTTGTGCATATTGTGAATTGATGGTATTTATGTGTTTCTTGCTGCTTAGACTTGATTTATTTTCATTATTACTGAGTTGGTGTACTCACATTACTCCGTGCACCCCTGCGTGCAGATTCAGGTGCACATACCGAGCATTAGCTATATAGTCCGTGCAGAGCCGAAGTTTGGGATATAGAGATAGTTGTTCAGCGTCTGCATCATCTCTGCGTTCCATTCTTTTGTTGAATCTAGCTATTCATTCGGAGATTTTGTATTATAATAGTATACCTTTTGGCAAATTTTTCTTAGATGCTCATGACATGTTGACTCCGGGTTTTGGGGTTGGTTGGACTGTTTAATTGTTTATTTTCCCTAATGAATTCGGTAATTTTGTATGCTTTATGAAATGCTTGAAATTGGTTGGGATTTTTGAAAGAAACTGTAAATAAGTGATTATTGGCTAGCCTAGTTCCACGATAGGTGCCATCACGGGTGCTTTAGGATTTTGGGGTTGTGACTGTTTAGTATCAGAGCCTAAGGTACATAGGACTCAAAGGTCATGAGCAGATTTAGTAGAGTCTTGCGGATCGGTACGGAGACGTCTGTACTTATCATTGAGAGGTTGCGGAACCCTTAGTAACAATCTTATTTTCTTGAATTCTGTCGTGCCATTGTTGTTGATTCGGGAAATCTAAACTTCTATTGTTTCCTTCTCTCATAGATGGTTAGGACTCGCGCTACCGATCAGGATGATCAGCTACCAGCTAGACCTACGAGAGGTCGAGGCCGTGGTAGAGGTAGGGGCCAGCCCATGCAGGAGCCAGGGCAGTGCCAGTTGATCCCCTTACTATTCAGGGTCAGATTCACGCCATAGATACTTCAGTGGGGCAGGCTCAGGCGCCGGTAGTGCCTATTGTTATCTCAGGTTTTCAGGAGACCTTGGCCCAAATCTTGACAGTGTGTAACACCTTTTCTTAGGCCGTTGCCACTACTTCTCAGGCCGGGGGAGGCAGTCAGACTCCAGTTGCCCGAATACCTGAATAGGGTACTCAGGGCCATTAGATACCGGGGGTGGTTCCAGCCCAACCAGTTGCTCCAGTTCAGGACTTCGTATTTCCGACTATACCAGAGGACGAGCAGCCTCCGAAATTTAGTAGTGCTGGGGGCGAGGATGCCCAGGTATTTATAGATAAGTGCCAAAGGATGTTGTGTACTGCTAGGATTTTGGAGACCAGTGGGGTCTCATTTGCTACATTTCAGTTTTCTGATGCTGCTTTCACTTGGTGGGAGTCATTTGAGAGGCGTAGGCCTGTTGGTTCAGCACCCCTTACCTGGCAGCAGTTCTCCACTATCTTCTTGGAGAAGTATGTACCTCAGTCTCATAGGGAGGAGCATCTGACTTTTTGAGCATCTGCGCCAGGGAGAGCTATCAGTGATGCAGTATAAGATGCGGTTTTCGGAGTTGGCTCGACATGCTACCGAGTTGGTCCCTACTGTTAGGGAGAGAGTTAGGAGGTTCGTGGATGGCCTCACTTATCAGCTCAGCCTATTTATGAATCGGGAGAGAGTATCAGATGCTTCATTCGAGCAGGTTGTTGACATAGCTCGAGATATTGAGTTGGTTCGCCGCCAGGAGGGGGAGGAAAGGGAGGCCAAGAGGCCTCGTGGATTGGGCAGTTTTAGTGGTACTCCCTATAGGGGGCAGTTTCAGCATGGTAGAGGCCATTCATTCACGCCTCCTCAGGAAGTTCGCCTAGCTTATAGTGGTGCATCTTCGGGACATAGTCCCCATGGTTCTCAGCCAAGCCGTACTTCATTTGGTGCCCTCCCAGCTCAGAGTGCAGCTCGAGCACCACCAATTTAGAGTTCTTCTATACATGAGTCTTCCAGTGGCTGTTCTGGTGCTAGGGGTTTCTATCAGTCCCGGCCTCCAGCTCCAGGGAGTTGTTTTGAGTGTGGAGAGCTCGAGCACATGTGGAGGCAGTGTCCCCGTCGTCTCGGTGGTTCTTCTCAGAAGAGGGGCCATCCCTCGACTTCAGCTCCAGTTACTTCACCACCCGTCCAGGCAGTTAGTGGTGGTAGTCCGTCAGCTAGAGGCCGCCTTAGATGGGGAGGTCGAGTAGGTGCAGGGCAGGACCGTATGTATGCATTTCCAACATGGTAAAATGCTATGGCCTCAGATGTAGTGATCTCAGTTATTGTCTCAGTCTGTTGCCAATATGATTTGGATTTATTGGACCCTGGTTCTACATATTCCTATGTTTCTTCATATTTTGCATGTTTTCAGGATATGCCCCGTGAGTCTCTAGTTACCTCTGTTCATGTGTCGACTCCGGCGGGAGATACTGTTGTTGTGGACCGTGTGTATCAGTCATGTATGATATCTATTGGGTGTTTGGAGACCCGAGTGGACCTACTGTTACTCAGCATGGTCGATTTTGATGTGATGTTGGGCATGGATTGGTTATCTCCGTGTCATGCAGTTCTTGATTGTCACTCTAAGACCGTGACCTTAGCTATGCCAAGATGTCCGAGGGTTGAGTGGAGAGGTTCTTCTAAGTATATGCCTAGCAGGGTGATTTCCTACCTGAAGGCTCAGCGTTGAGAAAGGGTGTTTATCTTATCTGGCTTTTGTGAGGGATGTCAGTGGTGAGACTTCCACTATTGATTCGGTTCCAGTGGTCCGTGACTTTTCGAACGTGTTTCCTGCAGAACTGCCAGGCATGCCACCTGACAGGGACATTTATTTTGGTATTGACTTGGTGTCAGGCACCCAGCCTATTTCTTTTCCACCTTATTGTATGGCACCAGCAGAGCTAAAGGAATTAAAGGAGCAGCTTCAGGAACTCCTATATAAGGGGTTCGTTCGGCCTAGTGTGTCACCTTGGGGTGCACCGGTGTTGTTCGTAAAGAAGAAGGATGGTTCTATGCGCATGTGTATTGATTAGCGGTAGCTGAATAGAGTTACGGTGAAGAATTTGTATCCCTTGCCTCGTATAGATGACTTGTTTGATCAGTTGTAGGGTGCCAGGGTATTTTCAAAGATTGACTTGCGTTCCGGTTATCATCAGTTGAAGATTCGGGGGCCAGACATCCCGAAGACTACTTTCAGGACTAGATATGGTCATTATAAGTTCTTGGTTACGTCATTTGGGCTGACCAATGCCCTAGAAGCCTTTATGCACTTGATACATAGTATATTTCGGCCTTATCTGGATTCTTTCGTCATCGTGTTTATTGACGAATCTTGGTGTATTCCCGATCTCGGGAGAATCATGAGCAGCATTTGAGAGTTGTGCTTTAGACCTTGAGAGAGAAGAGATTGTATGCAAAATTTTCAAAGTATGAGTTCTAGATTTATTCTGTAGCATTCTTGGGGCACGTGGTGTCCAGTGAGGGTATTCAAGTTGATTCGAAGAAGGTAGAGGCGGTGCAAAGTTGGCCTAAACCGTCATCAGCTACTGAGATTCGCAGTTTCCTTGGTTTGGCAGGGTACTACCGCCGTTTCATAGAGGGGTTTTCATCTATTGTAGCACCTATGACCACACTGACCCAGAAGGGTGCTCAGCTTAGGTAGACTGAGGAGTGTAAGGAGAGCTTCCAGAAGCTCAATTCAGCTTTGACTACAGCACAGGTATTGATTTTGCCTACGGGTTCAGGTTCTTATACAGTTTACTGTGATGCCACGAGAGTTATCCTTGGAGCGATTTTGATGCAGGACGGTAGGGTGATTTCCTACGCGTCCAGGCAGTTTAAGGTGCACGAGAAGAATTATCCAGTGTACGATCTTTAGCTAGCATCTATTGTTCACGCCTTGAAGATTTGGCGTCACTATTTGTATGGAGTGCATTGTGAGATTTTTACTGATCACCGTAGTTTGCAGCACCTGCTTAAGCAGAAGGATCTGAATTTGCGCCAGATGAGGTGGTTGGATCTTCTCAAGGATTATGACCTCACTATTTTATATCATCCGGGGAAGGCAAATGTAGTGGCCGATGCCCTGAGTCGCAGAGCGGAGAGTTAGGGAAGCCTAGCCTACCTTCCAGTAGCAGAGCGGCCATTAGCCCTTGATGTTCAGGCTTTATCGGGTGAGTTGGTGAGATTAGATCTATCAGATCCCCCGCGGGTACTGGCTTGTGTAGCCTCCAGGTCTTCTCTTTACGATCAGATTAGAGCATGCCAGTATGATGATCCACATTTTCTTGATCTTCAGGACAGGGTCCGTCGTGGTGATGTCAGAGATGTGGTTATTGGTGATGATGGGGTCATGGGGATGCGGGGCTGGATTTGAGTGCCCAATGTAGATGGGCTTCGAGATTTGATTGTAGCTGAGGCCCATAGTTCGCGGTATTCCATCCATCCGGGTGCCGCAAAGATGTATCAAGATTTGAGGCAGCATTACTGATGGAGGCGGGTGAAGAGAGATATGGTTGAGTTTGTGGCTCGGTGTCTCAACTGTTAGCAGGTCAAGTATGAGCACCAAAGACCAGGTGGATTGCTTCAGAGATTTGACATTCGTGAGTGGAAGTGGGAGCGGATCACCATGGACTTCGTAGTTAGACTCCTACGGACTTCGAGGAGATTTGATGCTATATGGGTTATTGTGGATCGGCTGACCAAGTTCGGGCACTTCATTCATGTTAGTACTACTTAATCTTCGGAGCGGTTAGTTGAGATTTATATCAGGGAGATTGTCTGATTGCATGGGGTTCCAGTTTCTATCATTTCTGACAGAGGTACACAGTTCACATCTCAGTTTTGGAGAGCCATACAGAGAGAGTTGGGTACTCAGGTCGAGTTGAGCACATCGTTTCATCCTCAAACCGACGGGCAGTCGGAGCGTACCATTCAGATTTTGGAGGATATGTTGCGCACATATGTCATAGATTTTGGGGGTTCATGAGACCAGTTTCTGCCACTAGAGGAGTTTGCATATAATAACAGCTAACACTCGAGTATCCAGATGGCTCCGTATGAGGCTTTATATGGTAGGAGGTGCAGATCTCCGGTTGGTTGGTTTGAGTCGGGTGAGGCTAGGCTATTGGTCACAGACTTGTTTTAGGATGCCTTGGCGAAGTTGATTCAGGAGCGGCTTCGCATGGCGCAGTCTAAGCAAAAGAGTTATGCGGATCGGAAGGTCCGAGATGTGTCTTTCATGGATGGGGATAAGGTGTTGCTGAAGGTGTCGCCCATGAAGGGTGTTATGAGATTCGGGAAGAGGGGCAAGCCGAGTCCCAGGTTCATTGGGCCACTTGAGGTGCTTCAGAGGGTTGGGGAGGTGGCTTATAGACTTGCTATGCCTCCCAGTTTATCGAGTATTCATCCGGTGTTCCATGTTTCGATGCTCCAAAAGTATGTTGGTGACCCGTCTCATGTTTTGGACTTCAGCACGGTTCAGATCGAGGGTGATATGTCATACGAGGTAGAGCCAGTGGCTATGTTTGGTCGACATGTCATAAAGTTGAGGTCTAAGGATATAGTTTCAATGAAGGTTTAGTTGAGAGGGCAGCCGGTGGAGGATGCCACATGGGAAACCGAGCGGGAGATGCGGGACATATATCCTCACATATTCGAGACTCCAGGTATGTTTCTAGACCTGTTCGAAGACGAACGTTTGTTTAAGAGGGGGAAGATGTAACGACCCAGTCGGTCGTTCTGTGAGATTATCGTTTCCCCCATTTCTACTTTATCATATATTGCTTAACTTGTTTATGTTGTGTTGGGTCAGTTGGTTTGGGTTCGGAGTGGTCATGGTGAGAATTGAGGCACTTAGTCTGTTAAAGTAGCCTGTTGATAAAGCCAACTGAGAGTTGGTTTATTGGTAAATGACCTCGGAATGCGGATTTTATGGCTCGGATAGCTTCGTTAGGTGATTTGGTACTTAGGAGTGTGTTCGGAATGAAGTTTTGATGTCTAGTGTAGAATTAGGATTGAATTGGCGAAAGTTTGTTTTTAACGATTTCCGGTCGGCAGTGGAAAATAGGCTATCGGGGTCGGAATTGGATTTCGGAAGTTGGAGCAGGTTCGTAATGTCATTTTGGATATGTGTGCAATATTTCAGGTTAATCGAAGGTGTTTTGGTTAGTTTCGGCATCATTGGAAAAATTTAGAAATTTCAAAGTTCATAGGTTTGAATTTGATGTAATATGGGGTGTGTTGGTGTGTTTGGTTGGGGCCCCAAGGGGCTCGGGATTGATTTCGGATGGTTGGCGGAGTTTTGAACTTAGGAATTTGCAGCAAATGGTTGCTGGTGTAAAGCTTCCGGTGTGGCCGCACCTGCGTATGGGCAGTCGCAGGTACGACGCCGCAGGTGCAAAGGTCCATGCGCAGGTGCAAAAGGAGTCTAGGTAGGAGGAGTCCGCAGGTGCGAAGAGTTGGCCACGCCTGTGAAGCCGTAGGTGCGGAGAAGAGATCGCAGGTGCTACAATTGGTCAGTTAGTGGGATTTCACAAGTGCGCACCTAGGACAGCAGGTGCGAGGAAAGGTCCGCAGGCGCGGATTAGCTGGGAAGAACAGTATAAAAGAGTGCCTCCGCGAAATTTTGGTTATTCTACCATTGTTGCATGCGGTTGGAGCTTATTTGAGGGAAAATTGAAGGAAGAATTCGAGGGTCTTCAGTGGAGGTAAGTTCCCGGATTATAAAAGTCGTTTCTATGCTATTTTGTTCGTATTAGGCTTGTAATTTGAAGGATTAAAGTAGGAAAAGTTTGGAAAAATGGGAGGAGGTTTGGAAAATTCTTTTGGTGATTTAATCGGTCAATAATATTAGAATCTAATAAATCGGACGGGTAGGCAATTATGGTCCGATTGTGATATTCTTGGTATGTGTAGAATCGTGGGAGGACGAGGTTTCCAGTAATATAAATTTTATCGAATTCCGAGATGTGGGCCTGGGGCTCGGGTTTGGCCGAATTTCAAGATTTTTGTGTAAATTGATAGTTTTCAATTGGGTTGTGTTCCTTTAGAGTATATTAATGATGTTAATCTGGTTTTGGTTAGATTCAGAGCAATCAGGAGAAAATTTGAGGGGCAAGAGCATCGCGGATTAGTGTTGTGGCCCGGTGGAGGTAAGTAATGGTTATAAATCTTGTCCTGAGGGTATGAAACCCCGGACTTCATATTTCTCACTATTTTTAGAATGTCGCACATGTCGGATGACGAGTATGTGGCGCGCACTGATCTTAGGATTGGAGTTGGTCCTCTCCGCGGCAACTATTGAGTAGCGTATTTTACTCTAAATCATATGTTAAACTGTGTTCTAAAGACTATTGCTATATTTGGGCAATAAGCCATGTTTGGGGCCTCGTGCCGACTTGTTTACACCCCTTGGGAGCTTTTTCCTCACTATTTATTGACGATTTACACTCAGTCACATTGTGCTTATTATTTAGGAAACTCAGCCTGGTTTACACTATTTTTAAGATATAAAATGATGTTTTGGATCGAGTACTATGTTTTACGGATTTGCCCGAGAGGCTTTTGAGAGGTTCTGACTGAGTGAGGCCGAGGGCATGTTTGTGAGGATATGATACGCCACGAGGTGGCTTGATATTAGCGCTTGGGCTGAAGGAGCCCCTCCGGAGTCTGTACACAGCCCCAGTGAGTGGTGAGCGCAGGTACCTACTGAGTGCTGAGTGCTGAGTGCTGAGTGCTGAGTGCTGAGTGCTGAGTGCTGAGTGCCGAGTGATGAGTGATTGGGAGGCATGAGTGACAGTGAGATTGTCCGAGGGGCTGATACGGAGTGGCTGTGAGGTTCTGAGTAATGTTCTGCCCGAGGGGCGATTTATGATTCATGATTTTTCCCAAGGGGATACTTATGATTTATTTCATTTTTATACTAAATCTTTCAGTTGAAATTGTTGAAAAATACACTTTTCAAAGGATTTTTCTGATGTTGGTTTTAAGGCATGATGATTTCTTATGTTCATGTATATACTGTTGGAAAGAAAGGCTGTGTATATTGTGAATTGATGATATTTATGTGTTTCTTGCCGCTTAGACTTGATTTATTTTCATTACTACTGAGTTGGCGTACTCACATTACTCCCTGCACCCCTGTGTGCAGCTTCAGGTGCAGACACCGAGCATTAGCTATGTATTCCGTGCAGAGCCGGAGTTTGGGATATAGAGGTAGATGTTCAGCATCCGCAACATTTCTTTTTTCCCTTCTTTTGTATATAGCTATTCGTTCAGAGGTTTTGTATTATAATAGTATACCTTTTGCCATATTTTCTTAGATGCTCATGACATGTTGACTCCCGATTTTGGGGTTGGTTGGACTATTTAACTGTTTATTTTGCCTAATGAACTCGGGAATTTTGTATGCTTTATGAAATGCTTGAAATTGGTTGGGATTTTGGAAAGAAACTTTAAATAAGTCATTATTGGCTAGCTCAGTTCCACGATAGGCGCATCATGGCCGGTTTAGGATTTTGGGGTCGTGACATCAACATAGCCAATGGGGCTGTAATGGCTGAAAACCCCTCCACAAAGTGGCGATAATACCCGGCCAAGCCTAAGAAACTCTTGATCTCTGTAGCGTTAGAAGGTCTGGGCCAATTTTGAACTACCTCAATCTTCTTGGGTTCCACCTTGATCCCATCACTAGATACCACATGACCCAAGAGTGCCACCGGGTCCAATCAAAACTCACACTTGGAGAACTTAGCATCTGGCTTCTTTTCCCATAATGTCTGAAGTTAGATCCTCAAATGCTTCTCATGCTCGTCCCTATTACAAGAATACACTACTATATCATCAATGATCATAGTGACAAAAGAATCCAAATATGGTTGGAACACGTTGTTCGTCAGATGCATGAAAGTTGTCGGGGCACTAGTCAACCCAAACGACATCACCAAAAACTCATAATGCATGTAACGAGTCCGGAAAGATATCTTAATGATGCCTGAAACCATGATCTGATGATACCTCGACCTCAAATCAATCTTTGAGAACTCCTTGAAGCTGATCAAATAAATCATCAATGCATAGTAGTGGATACTTGTTCTGGATGGTAACCTTGTTCAATTGTCGGTAGTAAATACACATTCTCATAGAACCATCCTTTTTCTTAACAAACAATACCAGTGCACCCCAAGGTGACGCACCAGGCCTGATGAATCCCTTATCTAGCAACTCTTGCAAATGTTCCATAAATTTGTTCAACTCGGTTGGAGCCTGATACATAGGAATGGATATAGGTTGACTACCCAGTGCCAATCAATGCCAAATTGATATCCTTATCGAGTGGCATGCCTGGTAGGTCTGCTATAAACATATCCAAAAAATCCCTCACTACTACAACTGACTCAACAGTAAGAGCATCCTCACTAACACCTTTGACAAAAGCTAGATATGCTAAACATCCTTTCTCAACCATTTGTTGAGCCTTCAAGAATGAAATCACTCTCACAGTAGTGCAATGAAAAGGTCCCTTCCACTCCAACTCAGCAACCCCGGCATCGCCAACGTCACTATTTTAGTGTGTCAATCCACAATAACATAGTACGGAGATAACCAATCCATACCCAAGATCACATCAAAATTCACCATATCTACCAATAGGAAGTCCTCCCTCATCTCAAAACCACAAATAGTGACCACACAGGACCGATAAACTTGATCCACCATAATGGAATTACCAATATGTGTAGAACATGCACAGAAGCATCAAAAGAACCACGAGGCAAATCTAGAAAAGAAGCAAAGTATGATGACACATATGAAAAAGTAGAACCAGGATCAAACAATACTAAAGAATCCTTGTGGAACACAGAACAATACATGTAATCACTACATTAGAAGCAACAGCCTCAGTCCTCCCCGGGAATGCATATCATTTGGCCTAAGCTCCACTAGACTAAGCTCCCAACTCTTGCATGACCATGCCCAGAATGACCTCCACCTGAAGTAGTCTGAGTGGGTGTTGTAGAAACCACTCCGGGAACCATAGTCTTTGCTTACCTCAAAAATGATTTTAACAATTATACTTGATTTGTGGTTCTAAATATATTCGATTTATTCAAATACTAATTAATAATCAAGAAATGATAAGTTTGAGTAAGAAGAATGTGATAACCAAACCAGTTTTGCTAAAGGAGCGGGGGCCTCGAGCTTGATGATTTCATAGCCTCGAGATCGGTTTAGTAACAATAAAGTATGAACAATAAATGAAGAATAACAAAGTTAAAGAATAACTTGAGCACAACAAACGAGAAAAGCTGAGTGGAATATTCTATATCAGTTAATCGTGTGATATGATGTCCCCTCCAAAATGATTGGGGTCCCCTTTTATATAGGATGGGAAACCTAATATGGTACATTTATAATTATGACAAAGAATACTATTGGTACATATGTATAACGGCCTATTACGGATTTGTACTATCTCTTACAAATCTTATCTGTCCAAACCACGTGTTCTTGGAAAATTTCCGCTTTTTCTTGACTGCCATCGATTTTGTACTGCCTCGAGATAGGCCGTGATGGGCCTTCGATGTGCTCTCTCGAGTAGGTCGTATCAGGCCGTTGATGTGCTCTCTCGAGATATGCATTCTGAGATTGGTATTCGAACTTTTTTCTCGGACATGAGCTCGGGCTCCAAACATAGCATAGACTTCGAAATCGGACTCCTCCGTTTTCGACCGTATAAAGATAGCCCCTGTATTTCTTAGAATGAAATGATGAAAAATGATTTGAATTTACGAGGTCTTGGATGATGATATCATTCCTATGACGTAGGCGTTGAAACAACTGAAACGTCGCGTTGGTTCTTTTCCCCAAAAATGTTGAGTGCTCGTCAGAGCCGGTCGGCCATTAACATCAATGAACAGACGTCTTCTTCCCCTATATATATATATCCATTTTAGTTTCTTATTAGGAACTTTTCCATTCTGCAATATTTATTCTTCTCTATAAGCTTTCTTTTCACCACTAATTCCTCCGCCGTATTAGCTAAAAAACTCGTCGGTTTACTCACCTCTTCCTTCTTTTACTAAAGAAACTATGGCCAAAATTTCCAAACCCATTCCTCAGAAAGAAGGAACCTCCACTTCTGCTTCCCGTCCGGCCAGTGGTAAACTGCCAGCTCTCAATGAGATTGTGCCAAGTAACTTTTATTTGAAGAAAGACTTTACAATAGAGAAATCCGTCGATGTTCCTGTGTGTCGGGAACACACATCGAGATATATAAGATCCATCGAGGGAGGACACCTCGAAGCTGTAAGGAGAGAATGTAAATGAGGGAAGGAGGTCGTTCTGCAAATACCTTCTTAAGAAGAGGATATTACGACCCATGTAGAGGGGGTTTTGAGCGTATATACATACCCCTTTACACTGGGTCCCCTCGACCCATTCGTGCTCAAATTTTGCCAAAGTATCAAGTTACACTGAGTCATATTCATTCGTCCTTCTGGCGTATCATATTAATGATGAGGTTCTTTGCCGAAAAGGTGGAGGTCGAGTTCACCCTCAGTCACCTCATCCTAAAAAGGAGAATCCCTTTATTTATGTGGACTAATTTAATTATCGCAGGCATCGGTGATTTCTCTGAGATGAGGATGCCCCCTCTCAAGGAGGAAGAGGGATCCTCGGCTCTGGAGCCAAGGAAGAATAATAAGAGGAAAAGATCCTCGAAGGAGGAGGATACCCGAAGTGAAGTAACGCCAGCTCGGGGACGCAAGAAGAATTTTGTTATCAACGAGGATTCTGACTTCGTCTGCCGATCCATGAGCAATGATGAAGATGAGATTGAGGATTTGACATTGGTGACCTGAAACAGAAAGTCTTCTGAGGCTGCTGAGCCCGCTGGAACGAGGCCTCTTGCCTAGAATGAGGAGTTCAAAAAATGAAAAGGGACGAAAGCCCTTCATCACCTGACTTGGCGACTGCTTCTCAGACTTCAGGAAATACTCCCAAGGGACCGAGCTTTGAAGAACCTCTACTCGGTCAGAGCACCTCGGGTGATCTCTCTGAGGCAATGACAGTAGGTCATTCACCTTCATTTCCTTCTTTCTCCGAAGATACCATAAGGGATGCTCGGAACCTGAGGACGCCCGAGTTAGGTGGAGTCCCAAGTGAAAACGACCCCTTCCAGGGTTGCTTTACTGGCGTTGATGAGGACGAACCAGCGGATGCAAACTCGACCTTCGAGGAGGATCGACGGATTTGATCAATTGTAATTTTCCAATAGCACTATAATTTTTCCAACTTCATACTTTCTTCTTTTGTCTAATAGAACTTTCTTTTCTGCATGCCTTCAACAAATTTAAGATTGAGCTGAGTCATTGTGAGGCCGAACTGCATAGATCCTGGAACGAGGAGAAATCCCTCAGGCCCCTTTACAACAAGAAGGAAAGGGAAATGAGGCATCTTCGATCATAGTTGACCCGAGCTCGAGAATACGAGGACGGGCTAGAGAGGCAGGTAACCTTAGTTCTGAAAAACTATGGACTCCCTCTCTCGTCTTCGGAGGCTAACACTTCGAAATATCAATTGTAGAAAAAGGTGAAGATGCCGGAACGCCTTCGGGGTGAGGTTGACCAGGTCAACTCTGAATGCAACGAATGGAAGGCACAGATGGATATCCTTGCTGCGGCCAAAAAAGATGAATTGGCAAAAGTATCCGCCCCCAAGATTCAACTTCAGAACGCTCAAGAGAGCAATTCAGTTGAGGCATGCAAGATAGTGGAGCTCGAGTCTGGCCTCAAGAAAGACAAAGCCGAAGTCGAGAAATCCCGGGCCAAATCCAAAGAAATACAATCCACAACCGACAAGACGGTAGCCATCAGATGGAGTTGAAGGGGGGCTCCGACTAGGAGAAAAGAAGTAACGACTATGTCTGATGCCGATCCCGGAGGGAAACCCTCGAGGAGGTCCATGTTAAAGGCTTCGATCTCTCCGAGGAGATAGAACATGCTAAGGCAGATGAGGATGATGTCAAGTTCATCCTTTCCTCCAATGACGAAGCTGATGTTGACGATGATGAAGATAAGGCTGACGACGAGGCTTCCGGGGAAGAGGCTAGTCCCGAGGGGGTTGATGAAGACAAAGTCCCCCCTGGGAGCCTCCTCCGAGAAGGAGAACCCAATGATAGACTAGGCCTTCTTTGATTTTTTAAGGGCTCCTTGCGGGAGTATTGTAAATGTAGTTTTGTACCATTATCTGATAAATAAAGAGATCACTTGTTTTAGCTTTGTGTTTCTGTCTTGATTTTACTTTTGAGATTTGATATTGTTTGACGATCAGTCTGATGTATTGGACTTAGGATATAAAAACCTTAGGAAGTTCTCAATAAGTGATCGGTAACAGGTAACCACTTAGGACCTGATATTCGAGCTAAGCTTCAGCTCGGGACTTTCGAGCCCACTGCGTAAGGTCTCGAACATGATTAGCTTCGGCCTTGAAGTTGTTTAATGTATCGTCCTTTAGTCTTTAAAGCATCGGCCCTTAGGAACTTTTAAGTTGGCCCTTGGGCTCTTTAGGTTGGCCCTTAGGATCTTACACGTCGGCCCTTAGGCTCTTACAAATTAGTCCTTAGGCTTTAAATCATCGGCCCTTAGGCACTTTTCGGTTGGAATTTAGGCTCTTTTAAGTTGGCCATTAGGCTCTTTAGGTTGGCCTTTAGGCTCTTACAAATCGGCCCTTAGGCTCTTTTTAGGTTGGGTCAATTTGACCTCAAAATGGCTATAATGTTTCCCCCTTTCTGGCTAAGGACTTGTAAAAAAAATTGTTATGCCTTGGCATATTTTTATATTCGTTCGACTTTTTTGATGGTTCGATTGATTGGAACCTCGATTGTAAGTCGATGTGCGATGATAGTTGAATACCTTGTGAGGTTTTCTCGAAGGCTAATTTTTTCGAAGCCTTCATATTATTCAGGGTTGATTTTATCGAAGCCCCTTTTCTTATGTTGAGGGTAGCCTGATTTAACTGGTTTTTCGATGTATTTGAAGGCCTTTAGTTTTATGGCGGAAGTCGGACGTCTCCGAGCCGCATTATTTTGGTCGTAGCCTTTTCATATGGCCGTATCCTTTAGTCTCCGAGTGAGATGTCCTTGGCCTAAATATCTAGGGGATGCCTTTTATAAGGTCTTATAAGTTTGTGTATGCCTCATTAAGGTCTTATAAGTTTGTGTATGCTTCACTGAGGTCTTATAAGTTCGAGTATGCCCCATTGAGGTCTTATAAGTTCGAGTATGCCTCATTGAGGTCTTATAAGTTCGAGTTTGCCTCATTGAGGTCTTATAGGTTCGAGTTTTTGATGGCTCGACGTGTTGGTTGTCGATGATAGTCCTCGAGTATTTCGAGTATATTTGTCCCTTGAGCCGTTAAATGTAAAAATAGTAGACTTCTTCGAGGCACAAAAGTGTTTCGATATAATAAGAGTGCTTATTTGAGTAATTGATAGATGCGTACATGTTTTTTCCATCAGGGGCTCGATTATTCTATATGGACACGGTTCATTTAACTGTTTGGCCCATTACAGCATTCTCCTATCAAGGTCCTCCTAAGCATGACTTGTTTTCTTCGAAAATGTAACCTCCGAGGGTGATGCCCCCCAGTATTCGGGTTGATAGAAAGAAACCTTGGATACTTGTTGAGTTTTCCTTAGGTAGAATATAGATGTTGCTTCATTAAAAACCTTGCCAATAAAACCCATTTGGGATAAAACTCGATATAAGGGAAAAAGAGTGCAACGCATGCTTTAAAACCCAAGGTCTTCGAGCTGGAGAGTTCTTCGTTTTCCAATCGAACACCTGTAATAAGTTAGTATGAAATATAAATGAAAATGGGAGAAGGTTATACCTCAGCAATAATAGCGTTTGAGCAATGATATATTCCAATTGTTTGGTAGTTGCTCGCCTTCCATAGTGCTAAGCTTGTAGGATCCTTTGCCTACTACACCGAGGACACGGTACAACCCTTCCCAACTAGGGCCTAGCTTCCCTTCCTTTAGGTTTCGAGTATTAAGGGTGACTTTGCTTAGAAACAAGTCCCCGACTCTAAAGTATCGAAGGTTTACTGTTCTGTTGTAGTACCTTTCGATCCTTTATTTTTGAGCATCCATTCGAACTAACGTGTCCTCGCGTTTATCATCTAGTAGCTCGAGAGAGGTGTTCATGGCCTCATTGTTCGAATCCTCGATGGCATGCTGAAATCTGATGCTCGGCTCTCCGACCTCGACTGGTATCAATTCCTTGAACCCATGTATCAAAGAAAATGGGGTCTCCCCCGTGCTTGACTTCGACGTTGTTCGATATGCCCATAGTACCTGGGGAAATACTTTTCTCCACTTCCCCTTCACATTATCTAACCTTTTCTTTAAGTTTTGAATGATAGTTTTGTTTGTTGGACTCGGCATAGCCATTTGCACTTGGGTGATAAGGCATTGATATGATCCTTTTTAATTTTATGATCTTCGAGGAACTTTGTTATTTTGCTGCCGATGAATTGCTTCCCGTTGTCGCATGTTATCTCGGAGGAAATCCCGAATCGGCATATGATGTGGTCCTATATGAAGTTGATGACTTCTTTTTCTCTTATTTTTTCAAAGGCCTGCGCTTCTACCCATTTTGAGAAGTAGTTATTCATAAATAAAATAAACTGAGCTTTACCTGGCGCCGCTGGCAGGGGGCCAACAATGTCCATCCCCCATTTCATGAATGGCCACGGGGATAGGACCGAGTGTAGTTGATCACCGGGTTGATGTATCATCGGTGCAAATCTTTGGCATTTATCACATCTTCTAACAAATACCTTGGTGTCCTTTTCCATGATATCCCAGTAGTATCCCGCTCTAATCACCTTGCGGACCAAGGAGTCGGCACCAGAATAGTTTCCTCAAGTGCCCTCGTGGATTTCTCGTAGAACATAATCAGTGTCCCTGGTCCCAAACATGCTGCCAAAGGTCCGTCGATGGTCCTCCTATACAATGTTCCATTCTCGTCGAGTGAAAATCGAGTTGCTTTGAATCGAAGGGCCCTCGATTGTTTTGGGTCCATAGGGAGCTTCCCATGCTTCAAGTAGCCGACATGCTTGTTCCTCCAATCCCATGTTAGACTTGTTGAGTTGATTTGTGTGTGACCTTCTTCGATCACCGACTTTGATAGTAGTACGATAGTCCCCGGGACTATGTCATCTTCTTCAACAGATGAAGCCAAGTTTGCGAGTGCATCGGCTTCGCTGTTCTGTTCTTGGGGTATGTGGACCAGGGTCCACTCTTTCAAGTGATGTCATGTCATTTGAAGCTTGTCTAGGTATCTTTGCATCCTATCTTCTCGGACCTTGAAGCTTCCATTTACTTGGTTAACCACCAAAAGAGAGTCACATTTTGCTTCGATGACCTCTGCTCCTAGACCTTTGGCTAGTTCGAGACATGCAATCATGGCCTCATACTCGGTCTCATTGTTAGTCTGTTTCGAAGTTTTTATAGATTGTTTAATGACGCAGCCCGTAGGCGGTTTTAAAACTATGCCGAGCCCGGACCCTTTCATATTCGAAGCACCCTCAGTGAAGAGGGTCCATACCCCCAATGATGTGCCCATTTTTAACAAGAATTCTTTCTCTACTTCAGGCACGAGGGCAGGCGTGAAATCGGCCACGAAGTCTACCAAAATTTGAGACTTGATAGACGTTCGAGGTTGATATTAGATATCATATCCTCCAAGTTCGATAGTCCATTTGACCAATCGGCCCAATAATTCAGGCTTATGCAAAACGTTTCGAAGTGGATATGTAGTTAATACACATATAGGATGACATTGAAAATATGGTTTCAATTTCCTAGATGCACTTATTAATGCAAGGGCTAGTTTTTCTAAATGTGGATACCTGGTTTCAACGTCTCTTAGGGTCCGACTCACATAATAGATAGGAAATTTCATACCTTTATCTTCTCGAACCAACACTTCACTTACCACTACCTCGGACACAGCCAAATATAAATATAGTGTTTCATCCTCCTTCGGAGTATGGAACAAAGGTGGGATCGAGAGATACCGTTTTAATTCTTTCAAGGCTTGTTGATATTCTGGAGTCCATTCGAAGTTGTTCTTCTTCTTGAGCAGGGAGAATAAATAACTGCTCTGATCTGAAGACCTCGAGATGAATCGGCCTAAGGCGGCTATCCGCCCGGTCAGTTGTTGCACAGCTTTCACATTGTTTACTACTCTGATCTCTTCGATGGCTTTGATTTTGTCGGGTTTGATCTCGATCCCCCTGTTCGACATCATGAAGCCCAAAAATTTGCCCGAGCCAACTCCAAAACCGCATTTCTCGGGGTTTAGCTTCATATTGTATCTTCTTATGATATCGAACGTCGCCTGCAAATAAGTCAAATGGTCCTCTGCGCGCAGGAACTTAACTACCATGTCATCAATGTAAACTTCCATAGATTTGCCTATTTGATGTTCGAACATCTTATTAACTAGGCATTGATATGTTGCTCCTGCATTTTTTAGCCCGATGGGCATTACATTATAGCAATATGTACCATACATCGTGATAAACAAAGTCTTTTCCTGGTCCTCCGGGTTCATTTGAATTTGATTGTACCCGGATTAGGCGTCGAGAAAAGTAAGGATCTCGTGGCCAGCCGTGGCATCGACCAATCGATCGATGTTGGGGAGTGGGAAAGAATATTTAGGGCACGCTTTGTTCAAACCCTTATAGTCTACACGCATTTAAGTTTATTCCCTTTTTTGGGGACTACCACTATATTAGCTAGCCATTCGGGGTATTTTACTTCCCTAATGGATCCTATTTTGAGAAGTTTAGTTACCTCATCTTTGATGAATGCATGCTTTACCTCGGACTGAGGTCTCCTTTTTTGTTTCACCGGTTTGAACCTGGGGTTGACACTTAGTCGATGGGTGGTTATCTCTTGTGGGATCCATGTCATATCTAAGTGGGACCAAGCGAAGCAATAAATGTTATCAATAAGAAATTGAATGAGTTTTTTCCTGAGTTCGGGGGTTAATTATGTTCCCAGGTATACTTTTCATTTCGGAAGATGCTCGATCAATATGGTCTGCTCGAGTTCTGCGACTGTGGACTTCATTGCATCTGATTCCTTCGTGGAAATGAAGGCTCGAGGGGTGAGAAAATCTTCTTCTTTATCCTCGAACACCTGTTCATCGGGCTGGTGCCCCTCGGGCCTTGCCGAGGGTAAGGGATGTGATTGCTATTTGGCTACATGTTCGTCTTTTGACTTCTCCGAGGCAGATGGGGTCGACACTGGTTCCGAGTCGTGCACCGCGAACGTCTCCTTAGAATCATAATGCTCCCCATATACTATTTTCATGCCATATTTTGTAGGGAACTTCATCATTTGATGAAGAGTTGATGGCACTGCCCTCATACTGTGGATCCACGACCTTCCAAGTAGAGAATTATACCTCATGTCACCTTCGATGACATTAAACTTGGTGTTTTGTATGGTTCCAGCCACGTTGACTGGGAGGACTATTTCCCCCTTTGTTGTTTCACTCGCTATGTTAATTCCATTCAGGACTCGAGAGGCGGGTATGATTTGGTCGAGCAGCCTGAGCTGCTCCACGACCCTCAACCTGATTATACTGGCCGAACTACCTGGATCCACGAGCACACGTTAAACTTGAATTTTATTTAAAAGGATAGAAATTTCCAGTGCATCATTATGAGGCTGAGATAAGGCCTCGATGTCTTCTTCACTGAATGTAAAAGTATCCTCGGGTATGTAGTCTCGAGTCCGTTTTTCCCTTGTGATGGATACTTGTGTTCGTTTGAATATGGGTCCCTGTGGGACGTTGACTCCTCTGATGATCATGTGAATGACGTGTTGGGGGCTCTTCTGGTTTATTCTTTCTGTTTGTATCTCTCTCTCGAAAATGGTTCTTTATCAGGTCGCTAAGGAACTCTCGAAGATGCACTTCGTTGAACAATCGAGCTACCTCCTCTCGAAGTTGTCTACAGTCCTCCGTCTTGTGACCATGAGTACCATGATACTTGCACATTATGTTGGAGTTCCTTTGAGAAGGATCGAACTGTATGGGCTTGGGCCATCTAGTGTCTCTAATCTTGCCGATGGCTGATACGATGTCTGAGGCATCGATGTTGAAGTTGTATTCTGATAATCGGGGTGCCTCCATCGGTCCCGAGTGTCTGTCAAACCCGACCTTGCTCATAAGTCCCCGGGAGCTTTGGCCTCGATACGCTCTTCGGTCATTTTGAGGTATATTACGCCTCAAAGTGATTCTTTGGTCTTCAATGTACGGCTAATACCTTTCCTTGTTTGGTCTTGGATCCCTTTCTCCATTTCTCGGCTCCTTTTGCTAGTAGCCTGCTTGGATGCACTAAGCCCGATGGGGCTCCCAACTGGTCTTCCTCAACCCTAATTTTTGACTGTTACCTGTTGTGCACATCCGCCCAAGTTACGGCGGGATATTCGATCAAGTTCTTTTTCATTTGCCTCGAAGCTATTGAGCTTCATTCATTCAGTCCTTGTGTGAAGGCCTGTACAACCCAGACATCGGAGACTAGTGGTAATTCCATTCGATCCAACTGAAAACGGAAAAAGAACTCCCTCAACGTCTCGGTCTCTCTTTGCTTGATTTTGAACACATCGGACTTCCTTGTAGCGACTTTTATGGCACCAACATGTGCCTTTACAAATGAGTCTGCCAACATGTCAAACAAATCTATTGACTTTGGGGGGAGGTTATTATACCACATCATGTCCCCCTTGGACAGTGTTTCTCCAAATTTCTTCAACAAAACAGACTCGATCTCGCCGTCTTTTAAGTCATTCCCCTTTATTCCACAAGTGTATGTGGTAATGTGTTCATTGGGATCTGTGGTTCCGTTGTATTTTGGAATGTCGAGCATCTGAAACTTCTTCGGAATGGGCTTCGGAGCCGCACTCGGTGGGAATGGTTTCGGTACAATCTTCTTCGAATTCAGTCCTTTCAAGACTGGGGGTGCTCCCGGAATCTGGTTGACCCTCGAGTTGTAAGTTTCCACTTTCTTGTCGTTGTCCACTATCGTCTTTTCTCCTAATTAGACCCTCTTAGTGAGCTCCTCGAGCATCCTCATAATGGTGGGGCTGGCTCAACTCGAGGAGTTGTTTCTGGTCCTTCTGTGCTCGGAGTCTTTTGTTGACTCTGTAATTGAGCGATAGCAACATGTTGTGCTTGCAACATTTCAAAGATTACTTGTAGGCTGAATTCTCTTTCTTCTTGAGCATGCGTTCTTTGTGCGCCAAGTTGGTCTTCTCCACGTACACTTCCTTCAATAGCGGTACCTAAGTCGACTTGCAAAGCAACGTGTGAACCTAAGTCGACAAGGTTTAGTGCTGGTGCTACCCCAGGGTTTAGCGGTGGCACACCGTCCCTTGGAGCCATTGCATTGTTTTCTCCATGGAAACCGAGACCGTCGTTTCCATGTGTTTTTGCTAAGTTAGACATTTTTTAACCTGATCAAATAATCATTGGACCAGAAAAGTGTGAAGAATAACGTGTGTTATCAGAAAACTAGCACCAAAATAATCACTATTATCTTTAGCCCCACGGTGGGCACCAAACTGTTTACCTCAAAAAAAATTTTAACAATTATACTTGATTTGTGGTTCTAAAAATATGTAATTTATTCCAATAATAGTTAATAATCAAGAAATTATAAGTTTGAGTAAGAAGAATGTGATAACCAAATCAGTTTTGCTAAAGGAGCGGGGGCCTCGAGCTTGATGATTTCAGCGCCTCGAGATCGGTTTAGTAACAATAAAGTATGAACAATAAATGAAGAACAATAAAGATGAAGAATAATTTGAGCACAGCAAACGAGAAAAGTAGAGTGGAATATTCTATATCAGTGAATCGTGTGATATGATGTCCCCTCCAAAATCATTGGGGTCCCCTTTATTTAGGAGGGGAAAACCCTAATATTGTACATTTCTAATTATGACAAAGAATACTATTGGTATAGCTGTATAACGGCCTAGTACGGATTTTTACTATCTCTTACAAATCTTATCTATTCAAACCACGCGTTCTTGGGAAATTCCCGCTTTTTCTTGACTGCCATCGATGTTGTACTACCTCAAATAGGCCGTGATGGGCCTTCAATGTGCTCTCTCGATTACGCCGTATCGGGTCGTCGATGTGCTCTCTCGAGATATGCATTCTGAGATTGGGCTTCAAATTTTTTCTCGGACATAAGCTCAGGCTCGAAACATAGCATAGACTTCGAAATCGAACTCCTCTAATTTCGGTCGTATATAGTCTTGCCTCCCTGCTACAGTGGACCTCACCAAGACGGGTTCAGTATTTCTTGTCATGCCCCAACTCTCCACACTCATAGCAACCTCTGATAAAAAATGATTGCCGGCCTGAGTTGGACCTTGTAAACTAGAATACACACTAGAAGAACCTAGTATAGATGAACCCTGAATAGATGGAGCGCGATAAGAACTCTACACGGGAAGTGCACTAAATGAAGACTTCACAAAAGCTCCTCGACTGGGTTGTGGTGAACAATAAATTAGCCTTCTAGAATGGCCTCTCCCGAATCATCTTCGGCTCCACATGAGCCACCACTGAAGCTACCTGAATGTCGGGACCTCTTGTCTTTGCCTTGAATCATCTCTCTGGTATTGATGCAGATGCACTCTACACGATGCACTATCTCTAACACCTGGTGAAATTAAGGACCTGTCTCAGTATCTCTAACCATAGAAAGGATAATACTAAAGTGAAGACCCTCATCACTATCTCCTCCTCAGTGGGAATAAAAATAGTAGCATGACATAAAATCTCGGTAAACCTCATATGATACTGAGTAACTGATATTTGACCCTTCTATAGTACTCAAACTGTCTCCTCAGCTCCTCCCTCCTGGAGCATGGTACAGATTTCTCCAAAACAACCCTAGAGAACCGAGCCCAAGTAAGAGGAGGTGATCTTAATGTTTGACTCAACTCATAAACCTACCACCGCCTCTTGACCAGACCTTGCATCTGGAAAGTGGTGAAGCCAACTCCATTGGACTCGACTAGTCCCAAATTACACAAATTCTCATGAAAATGATCCAAGAATCATTGAGCATCCTCTAAAGGTTTACCACTGAAGTGATGAGGATGCAACTTTGTGAACTTATCAACTCTCTTCAGCTCATCAAGTGACATCGCAGGCCTATTCTCAGGTTGCGCGGCAATAGTAGGCTAAACTTTCCCCGTTGGCAACACTTTTGGAGTCTGATAATCATGGGCCACCTACTCTCTGGTACGAGTAGCTGGGAGTTTGCGCTCTGTCCCCTGCCTATGAAATAGCTGGTACAGTAGGTAATGGCCCGGCCTGAGCCAAACTATCGAAAAATCCAACTATGCGTACCAAAGAATCCTGAACAGTTGGCGAAACAAATAAACCTTAGGGAACCAGAGTTGGTACCTCCGGCTCGACATAATCAAGAACTTGATCCTCAACTGGAGCTACTGATGGCTCTATAACAGCTACACGAGTAGGGGCTCTAGTTGCGGCACGTGCTCGGCCCCTACCTCTATATCGGCCCAGCCTCCCATGGCCCTGGCCTAGGGTAACGACACTTGCTCAGCTACACCAGATGACCGTGTCTTCACTATCTGTGAAAGAATAGAAAAATAATGACCTAGACTTAGGGATAAACAAATATGTGATAGAGAATGAAAGAAAGAGAAGTTTTTCTAATAACCCTCTAGCCTCTCGAGGATAAATACAAATGTCTCCATAGCGATCGGTAAGACTCTATTAGACTTGCTCGTAAAATTTGAGACCTAAGCGACTAGTGCTCTAATACCTATTTGTTACAATCCAAAATGCCATTGGAGCAGTAATGGCACCTAACATCGCTTGCTGGGAAAACCAACAACAAATAAGCATAAATAAACCTGAATAAAATTATTACATACTCTCAATAACGGAATAATAAAAAATTACTGAAGTCAATAGTAATACAACTAAAAATCATCACACGCCCTGGTGTCATCGAGTATATGAGCACCATAGACTTTAAATGCAGAGTCTAAACCCAAAATACAGCATTGTCTGAAAGATAGAACAGTAATAATATAAACTAAGAGAAAGTGGACTTCAATGCCTCCAAACGGTAGCAACGTTTACCTCGAAATCCCCAAAATTTGTATTGATGCCACCCTCCACTCCGCTGAGCAACATTTGAACCTACACGTAAAGTGTAGAGTGTAGTCTGAGTACAACAGAGTACAGGTACTCAATAAGAAACAAGCCCAACCCCGGGCTGAAAGTAGTGATAAGCTTAGCAAGGTCTAATATTCATTTCCAATAGCCAATAATAAATATTAACGATGTAATAATGACAAAAGGAAAAGATACTCAAGTAATATCGAGTTCAAACTTTTCAAAATAAGAAAGGAAACAATCATGATATTCAAGAATAACAATTAAGGCATCAATTCTTTCACGTAAATTACTTAAACATGATTTTATCAATTTAACTATGATCTCAAGTTCTCCGCATCAAATAGAGACATCAGGTACCAATTACCCCGAGGAAAGAAACACAACTTTGTACATGCATGACAAATATACATGCTAGAATTAACATTATTGCAATTATATCATCAAGTATACCCAATCTAAGTACATGTATAGTGCCTTACACAAATGCCCATCAATCATCACACACAATTACACTCTGCATTGTACAGGTGCCTGACATAAGTCCCTTATTAAGCATATATATGACCCATGTGTCTGCACCCACAGGTTAATACCCGACTCCAAAGGGGTGGGTCCTAGCCAGAGCGCTGATCGGATCTAAGTTAATGATCAATATCACTTAGCCCAACATGGGGCCCGACACACGCATCACCTCGTAATCAATACAACTCAGTCAAATGTGGGGTCTAGCGTACGCATCACGTCACTATCAATATCAAATCGGCTCTATGGCCCAAAATCATTAATCAACTACTCAAGTCTCAAATCACATCTCACAATACTCAGCTCAAACCATGTCACACATATAAAGGCATCAACAACATGTGAGATAACATATAAAGAATGCACATAAACAAGGATATAATATACATCATGACTGAGAATATGATGACAATTCTTGTCACACAAAACACCAAAAGCGAGCATCCATTTCATCCATCTCACTCCAATACGGTGGGCAACATCATCGTCAATCTCTCTGTTACCCTGTATCACATACCCAAGATATTTGAATCTCTCATGGAGATGACTTGTGTATCCATCTTCACGTCCACTTCTGATTCACGAGCCCCAACACTAAACTTACACTCCAAGTTCTCATTCTTCGTCCTACTCAACTTGAAATTTTTAGACTCCAGGGTCTTTCTCCACACCTCTAGCCTAGCATTAACCCCACAACGCGTCTCATCAATCAACACTATGCCATCTGCAAATAACATACACCATGACAATTCTCCTTGAATGTGTCGCATCAACACATCTATCGCCAGGGAAAATAAAAATGATCTAAGAGTTGATCCTTGATGCAATCTCATCTCCACCGGAAAATAGTCCGAATCACCTCTCACAGTGCTCACCTGAATCCTTGCTCCATCATACATGTCCTTAATCACCATAATGTACGCTACCGAAACACAGTTAATCTCCAAATATCTCCGCTTAAAAAAATATTAACTGTACTATTTGATCCCCGAGACAAGGTTTCTACTCTTTTGGCACAATTCGAAAATTTCCACCCAATCTAGAGCTGTGACCTTATAGTGTTCTAATCAGGACCTTTCTAATCAGCTATATTTTTATAAAAAATAACTAAAACGCAAGTTTCCAAGACCTTATCATATTCAGCCCATTTCGGTATTACCATCTCTTTTTTTGAATTTCATATATAATGATAAAGCAAAACTTATTTTCTAACTTGAGCAAAAATTATTACAAACATAGGACGAAAATTCAATATCTCTTTTTATGATGTATTTCGTCAATGAATTCACACTTTTAGTTTGATCATAGAACATAAATGTTTGTTCTACCTACAATGTCACAGTTCACATTGTGCATCTCGTTAACTAGACACTAGGTCCACACAAAAAATATAATTTTGTTTAATGTTGGTCCATTAATTAATACAACAAATATACTAATAAGATCCTTTCATTAATTATATATCCTCATTGTTTTTTTTTTTTTTTTTTTTTTGGGAGTNGCAGAGATATTATGATTACCTATTAGAATTTACCAGTCAAGAAAAATGATTCATTTCTAAATATAAAAATAATTTACACTAAAAATTTTACAATACAAAACTTTTATAGCCACTTAACTAGTATTGTATATATAAAATTATAAATTTCAAAAGTTTTATAACAAGACAAATAGTATGATGCATTTATGATTATATAAGTATTATGTGCGTGGTCAAATAGGTTTATTTTAACATATTATGTTATGGAGCAAGTATGGCCGATACTAGAAGGACAGTTTCCAAAAGTGAAGGAAGGAAAGAAGGAAGGAAAAGTTTGCTAATAAATGACCTTTGACAATATACATACGACGAAAAAAGGTCAAAAGTCAACCCATACGAAAAAATTGTTCTAACTTTGAACACTTCAACAATAGTGGCTCTTCAGGGGGAAAAAAGAAAATAGAAATTAATTCCCCATCTATAAATACCTCTGCATCCTTAGACTTCCCTCCACACACAACTAAACTAAAAAGAGAGATGAATTTCTCTTCAAGAAAACATTGCATTTTCCTCTTTGCATTAGCTATAGTAGTAGTTGTTGTTCCAAGAACAACCTTGGCACAAAACTGTGGATGTGCAGAAGAATTGTGCTGCAGCAAATGGGGCTTTTGTGGTACTGGAAATGATTATTGCGGGCAAGGGTGTCAAGGAGGGCCTTGTTTTAGTGCTTCAGCATCAAGTAATGGAGGTTCAGTTGCTGATGTTGTTTCTAATGCGTTCTTCAATGGAATAGCAGATCAAGCTGCTTCTACCTGTGAAGGAAAAGGGTTTTACACAAGGGCTAGGTTCCTTGAAGCTCTTCAATCTTATCCCAACTTTGGTACTATGGGTTCTACCGATGATTCTAAGCGTGAGATTGCTGCTTTCTTTGCTCATGTCACCCATGAAACTGGACGTAAGCTTTCTTAATAATTGCTTGCTCTTTTTTTTCTTTTTGGACTCGCTTACTCTTTAACCCTTTTGATATAGTTTTTCTTTNAGTGCTTGAAATATTACCTGCTTTTTCCTTCGGCTTATACTACACAAGTATTAGCAGGATTGAAACACATGTCGTAGTAAATGACAAATTTACTAATCAAGATAATTTTATTATTTGGCATGACCGGTTGGGCCATCCTGGTTCTAATATGATGCGTAAAATAATTGAGAATTCACATGGACATTCAATGAAAAATCAGAAGATTCTTCAATGTTAGGAATTCTCTTGTGCTGCATGTTCTCAAGGCAAATTAATTATTAGACCATCAACTATTAAAGTTAGGATGGAATCCCCTGCATTTCTGGAACGTATACAGGGTGATATATGTGAGTTCATTCACCCTTCATGTGGAGCATTCAGATATTATATTGTTTTGGTAGATGCATTTACAAGATGGTCACATGTGTGCTTACTATCAACTCGCAATATGGCATTTGCGAGATTATTGGCTCAAACAATAAAGCTAAGAGCACAATTTTCAGATTATGCAATTAAGACAATTTGTCTTGATAATGCTGATGAGTTTACATCCCAAGTCTTTAATGATTATTGTATATCAACTGGGATAACAATTGAGCATCCAGTTGCTCATGTTCATACACAAAATGGTCTAGCAGAATCATTGATCAAACGCCTCCAATTAATTGCTAGACCAATGCTTATGAAAACAAAACTTCTCGTTTCAGTATGGGGACATGCTATTTTGCATGCAGCAACACTTGTGCGGATAAGGCCCACAAGTTATCATAAAGTCTCCCCATTGCAATTGACTTATGGTCAGGAGCCAAATATTTCACATCTTAGAATCTTTGGTTGTGCGACATATGTACCAATTGCTCCACCACAACGCACAAAGATGGGTCCTCAAAGAAGGTTGGGGATATATGTTGGATATGAATCTCCTTCTATTATAAAATATCTAGAACTGATGACTGGAGATTTATTTACGGCAAGATTTTCTGATTGCCATTTTAATGAATCAGTATACTCAACATTAGGGGGAGAAAATAAGCAGCTGAAAAAGGAGATAGATTGGAATGCATTATCACTATCTCATTTAGATCCCCGAACAAATCAATGTGAACAAGAGGTTCAAAAGACTATTCATTTGCAAAATATTACAAATCAATTGCCAGATGCATTTACTGACCTACCAAGGGTGACTAAGTCACATATTCTAGCTACTAATGCTCCAATTCGAGTTGATATCCCGGTAGGACAATCAAACAAGGCAAATGAGTCTATGCCACGCTTGAAACGTGGCAGACCAATCGGTTCTAAAGATAAAAAGCCTCGAATAAGAAAAGGAGAAAATGATCATAACACGGAGGTAGTGGCTCAAGAAGAGCCCCGAGACGTAACAAAGGATAAGACCTTTGGGGAGGTCCAAGTACCTGAAAATAATGAGAATGAAGAGATATCAATAAGTTACGTCTCAATGGGAAAAAGATGGAACCGAAATAATATTGTTATCGATAACATTTTTGCTTATAATGTTGATGTTGAAATAATACAACAAGATGAGGATCTTGAACCAAAATCTATCGATGAATGTATACAGAGAAATGATTGGCCAAAATGGAAAGACGCTATCCAGGCAGAGTTAACTTCACTTGGAAAACGTGAAGTCTTTGGACCCATAGTTCGAACACCTGAAGGTATAAAGCCAGTAGGGTACAAATGGGTTTTTGTGCAAAAACGAAACGATAAAAATGAAGTCGTTAGATATAAAGCACGACTTGTGGCACAAGGGTTTCACAAAGGCCTAACATTGATTATATGAAGACATATTCTCCTGTAGTGGATACTATCACCTTCAGGTATCTCATAAATTTGGCAGTGCATGAAAAACTTGATATGCGTCTAATGGATGTTGTCACAGCCTATTTGTATGGATCATTAGATAATGAAATTTTTATGAGAATACCTGAGGGATTTAAAGTTCCAGAAGCACATAAAAGTTCTCGTGAAACTTGTTCAATAAAGCTTCAGAAATCTTTATACAGATTGAAACAATCAGGTCGTATGTGGTACAATCGCCTGAGTGAATACCTGTTGAAAGAAAGGTACAAGAATGATCTGGATCTGAATTTGTTATAATCGTCGTGTATGTTGATGATTTAAATATCATTGGAACTCCTGGGGAGCTTCCAAAAGCAGTATACTGTTTGAAGAAAGAATTTGAAGTGAAAGATCTTGGAAAGACAAGATTTGTCTTGGTCTACAAATTGAGTATATGAAAGATGGAATATTTGTCCATCAATCAACATACACCGAAAAGATTTTAAAGCGGTTCTATATGGATGAAGCACATCCATTGAGTACCCCGATGGTAGTGAGATCACTTGATATAAAGAAAGATCCATTCCGACCTCATCAAAATGATGAAGAGCTTCTTGGTGCCGAAGTACCATATCTTAGTGCAATTGGGGCATTAATGTATCTTGCCAATCATTTCCGACCAGATATAGCTTTCTCAGTAAGCTTATTGGAAAGATTTATGTAACGACCCGACCGGTCGTTTCGCGTATTAGGACCACGTTCCCCTAAATGAAGTTTCCCATAGTGGCTATTCGTGCTTTATGACTTGTGGGGACGGGTGGTTCGGGATTTGGGAGTGATTATAGTGCTTTAGGAACACTTGGTTCCTTAAGGTTGGCCTATTTGGTCAAGTTTGACTTCGATCAACATTTTGAGAAAACGACCTCGGAATCGAGTTCTGACAGCTCCAATAGCTTCGTATGATGATTTCGGACTTGGGTGTAAGTTCGGAACGGGTTTTCGATGACCCGGGAGCATTCTGGCACCCGAAATAGAAATAGGATTTCCTTAAGTTTGAAATTTGGTTTGGGACGTGATTTTATGATATCGAGGTCCGAAAGGAATATGTCATTTATGACTTGTCTGCAAAATTTGAGGTCATTCCGAGTAATATAGGCCTGATCGGCACATTGAAGTGAATTCTAGAATCCTAAGTTCTTAAGTTTGATTAAATGTAGTTTTAGGGTTGAATTCTGAGTTTTGTTGCTGTTTTTCACGTTCCGGAAGTTCGAGTGAGTCTGTATCATGAATACAGACTTGCTGGTGCTTTTAGGCGGGGTCTCGAGGGTCTCGGGTGAGTTTTGGATCCCCGGGAGCTAAGTTTGAAAAACCAGATTTTTTTGCTGTCTGGTTTCCTTCTTCGCGATCGCGGAAGGAGGGTTACGATCGCTGAGAAGGAATTGGGATGGGCTGCTGATTTCTCTTCGCGATCACAAATAACTCTTTCCGATCGCGGAAGCTTAGGTCCTTGGCCTTCGCGATCGCAGCCTCTTTCTCGTGTTCGCATAGAGTTAGGTCGGGGCCGGGCATAATTACCCTTTGAGATCGCATGAGCTCCTCCGTGTTCGCAGAGGTCTGGCCAGTTGGCCTTCCCGATCGCGGGCACCATGTCGCGATCGCGGTTAAGGAAGTAGTTGGGCAGTTAATTTATATACGGGATTGGGTCATTCTTTCCCCCATTTTCATCTTCTTCCTTGAGTTAGTGAGAGCTTCCAAGAGGGGTCACCCAACCTACTGCCAAGGTAAGTAAATTCCTTACTTAACACTAGTTTTAAACATAAATTCCTAGCTAATCTCTCTTTTAAACTATCAAATTCATGAAATTGGGTAGTAACTTTAGGGCTTTTGGAAAACTTGTGAATTATTCGTTTAAGGCCATGAATTCAAGTATAAATCACATAATTATGATCCTTAGGCTTCGGGTAAGTGATCCCTTCGAGAATTTTTGGAATCCGAGCATGCGGGCTCGGGGTTGAAATTGGGTAATTCTTCAAGAATGGTGAATTTTGGGTTAATAGGTTAATTCTTCTTCCATGATCATGAGTTGATGTAATTACACTATATTTGGCTAGTTGCGAGCCGTCGAGGGTAGATTTCGGAGATTCGGGCGCATCGTTGATCCGAGGGGTGGTTTCGTCACGAGGTGAGTCTCCTTTCCAACTTTGTAAGGGGGAAATGTCCCCATAGGTTTCTTATTTTCTATGTATACATGTTGTGGGGGCCGCGTACGTACCAAGTGACGAGAGTTCGGAAAATCGATAGGATTCGATGGCTTAAATGATCCTGACATTGTGGCTAGAGATGCTGTTATTTCCTTCAAGACTGCCCTGTGGTATTGGATAAAAAATTGCCATTCTCTCATTACTTCTGGCCAAGGTTTTGGCCCAACCATTCGAGCCATTAATGGCCGGATTGAATGTGACGGAGGCAACCCTCAGACTGTTGCCAGAAGGGTTGAGTATTATACTGAGTATTGTCAACAACTGGGTGTGGAGACTGGGGATAAGCTCACCTGTTAGGATCTAAGTAATTAAAGAAGTTGAATGAAAGAATTGTTATCGCCTCTGTGTTAAAACTCAAAAAATCAGAAGAACTGTTAGAAGAAATAGGAAATATATAAACGATAAGAAATATTCCGAGTCCACAATTTCCTTGTGTGTCCTTAAGGAATCTTAAACCCCTCACAAGTTGCCAAGGTAATGGATTAAATCCTCCCAGGATGAAACGGAATAACCTTCCTGCAACAGTGGCAATACAAACTGCAGGATACCAACAAACTCAAAGAACGGAGCAAGCTCACACTTACGAATTTGAGAGAGAGAGAGACTGCGAAGTAGAATGCAGTATTCAGAATGGAATTCGTGATTTTCAGTGTCTGGAAAAATAAGCCATGCCTCAGAATTTATAGGCAACTATTGGAAGAGGTGTGATGTCTGTTCAGGAAAAAAAGTGTCTGTTCAGGAAGGAAAACAAGCAAAGGCAGCGTTTTTGGATTTTAGTTAATTCCGTTAATGAACTAACTGACATTTAATTTAATTATTAAATAATTAATTAAATAAACTTTTAATTTAATTATTAAATAATTAATTAAATAAACTTTGTCCAAAAATAATCTTATTGATCGATCCAAATCCGAATCCAAATCCAAATCCGAAGCCGAAGCCGAAGCCGAAGCCGAGCGAGCGACGACGACGGCGCGAGGATACATCCTCTTCAACTCCTTTTAAGAGCTCTAAGAAGTGATCCTATATTTATACACACAAGTGTAGTTGTCTTTCACCAATGTGGTACAAAGTTCATGACAAAAGCTCACTTGATTCAAATTTTCATTTCCCTCCATTTTATTTCCCACCATTTCCCAATTCACACTCTTAGACTTTTAAGCCCAATGCTTAAAGTCTTTAAGCCCAATGCTTAAAGTCCAACAATCCCCCACATGAATGGGAATGGCTGTAACATGAATGATCATAGATGGACGCTGTGTCATTTGTAAGTAAGGATTAATTTCATTTGGATAAGTAGGTTTCCCTTTGAACTTTCCGTAGTGAACATATGTCGGATATACTCGGTCAATCGGTAGATTTGATATCTTTGAACCGTCGAACTTTAGTGTATACCTAGACAACCATATGTCACACAACCAACCCTTAACCGTCTTTTGGTTCTCATTGTTGTGTTCGCTTCAGCCATGAACACCACCTGGTTTTATAAGCGCGTAGAGAATTGGATTTACAGAATTCTCATTGAAGCGGCTTCACTTCACACTTACATAGGTGATTCCTAAACGTGCAATCTTTTAGATTAACACCACTTCAAACTTAGGTAATCATTAAAGAACGTGTAAAGTTCTATCCTTGTTACTATACATTGTCTTCATCACTAGAAGGGACCAAAAAAA